>LPNX010794491.1:95525-178664 GCA_001517045.1 Pseudotsuga menziesii | reverse complement strand
AGTGAGAGATATAGAGGGGGGGGTTAGGGATTTGGGGAAGAGAGAGGTGGGGGTTAGCTATAGGTGTGAGAGTAGGGAAGAGAGAGACTGAGAGAGGAGGTTAGTAAGGTTTAGGGAGAAGAGGGGAGAGAGGGATGAGGAGGAGGGGGGAGGAGGGTATATAGGTAGGGGGAGAAGTAGGGATGGTGAGAGGTAAGCAGGGAGTAGAGGGATGAGAGAAAGAGAGTAGGGGACAGGGGTAGTGTTAGGGAGAGAGAGAGAGAGAGAGAGAGAGAGAGAGAGAGAGAGAGAGAGATTTGTATGTAAACATAATGCATAGGTGTTTATTTCAGTATAAACATATCATTATTTTGTGAATTATTTGTTTCCATAGTCATGCAGCAAACCTATTTAATTATGTTAGAATGATTTAATGTGGTTAATAATGCATGAATCTTTGTATATAATAAATTCTTGTGAATTTTGTAAATGAGAAATGTTTGCATTTTTTTGTTCTTTAATAATAATTATTTTTCCTATCAGAGAGTCACTCGAACATATCTAAGAAAATTACAGTAATGTTGTGATTTTTCATCTAGGTGACCAATAACTCTCCAATTGAAGAGCACCATAAACCATCTCCATCATTCATTTACTTATAATTAAGGAGCACCAAAACCAATTTTCTTAATTGATCATTGTGGTGATGGGGTATATTCATAATTGAGGAAGAAAATCAACAAACTTGAAGAATCTATAATTGAAGAGCACCAAAGGAAATCTTCGTCATTAATTTGCTTATAATTGAGGAAAAACAAAGACAGTTTTCCTCATTTATCATTGTGTTGATGGGGTATATTCACAATTGAGGAATAAAATTCGCAAGATTGAAGAGCACCATATACAATTCCCATCATTCATTTGCTTATAATTGAGGAGAACCCAAGGAAAATTTCCTCATTGATCATTGTGTTAATGGGGTATATTCTTAACTATGGAAGAAAATAAGCAAGTTTGAAGAATTTAATTGAAGAGCACCAAAGGAAATATTCAGCATTCATTTGAATATAATTGAGGAGAACCAAAGCCAATTTTTCTCATTGATCATTGTGATGATGGGATATATTCACAATTGAGGAAGAAAATAAACAAGCTTGAAGAATATCTAATTGAATTGAAGCAACGAAAATCTTCAACATGTATTTTCTTATAATTGAGAAGCATAAAAGATGACTTTTCATCATTGATTATTGTGGTGATGGGGTATATTCACAATTGAGGAAGAAAATCAGTAAGCTTGAAGAATATCTATTTGAAGAGAACAAAAGACAATATCCATCATTAATTTTCTTATAATTGAGGAACACAAAATACCATTTTCATCATTCATTTGCTTACAATTGAGTAGCACCAATGACGGTTTTCATTGAATTGACCATTGTAGTGATGGGATGGGGAATATACGCAATTGAGTATGAAAAATAAACAAGGAAGAAGAAGCATCAAGAAATAATTGAATAAAATAGAGAAAATAAAAGAGTATACATGATCAATTAGAGAAATTATATGTACACTCACCCAATTCCAATTATACATGATGTCATGATTCTTCCTACCAATCCATGATAATAAAAATGGAATCATTCACTTGAGGTCCCTCAATTTCCACAATAGTTGAGGAACAAGCACCCCATGGTACTAATGAAAAAGTAAAATGTATATGTTCATCAGGGGATGTTTCAATTCCCACATCAAGTCAACCTCAAACTAATGAATGACCATATCAAAAATGAAGATACTCTTTTGGTCTCTTGTGGTTATACAAGTGATGAATATAGAGAGGTTTTTCATGTAGAACCTATTGTTGAAGAAGTAGATGTTATTGAGATCATCCAAGAGGATATTTGGTTTCCACCATCCATATTCTAGTAAGAGAATGAAGGAAAACAAGCTAATGTTGAAACACCAGAGCGTCCTGGTGATGTGGTACGTGGTACACTTCCAACACCTTACCTCCATTAGAAAGTACACATCAAAAACTATGAAACATATATAGATTGATGAAAGTATCGTTATTTCCATTGAAGCTACATTATCTAAATGAATTATTGTGTATCAAACTCAACATATACTTATTAAATATTTTGATTATAAATGTGATGGAGATAAATGTAGATTATTTTTATTATTGTTAAAATCCAAATGTATGTTATGAAATCATTATTTGGAAATCATGCATTTTAATAAAATATGGTCAATGGTTTCCTCTACATGTTTAAATAAATAACATATGTGGAGGCATGTAATTCCTCTTTTCAATAACTTATAATGTGTTAATTCTTCTCTATTGCACTAAAATGTAGATCTAGTGTCCTATATTGAGCGAAACCATGTTTTTTGGAATCATCATTGAAGGATGTGATATGATGTCACACATACAAATGAATTGATGGTTTTTTTATATGATACCTAGTCATAGTTTATGACAAGTTGCGTCTCAACTCCTTAAGCACTCCAGGGACACTTGGTCGATTTGTGCTCAAGGCATAAAAATCATATCGAGTGCAACATAAATTAGTTTTGTAATCTCTTGCAAGTTTGTTTTAGTAATTCCTATGTGGGAACACTACCTATAGTATTAGAGAAAAGGGATTTCCATAGTTAACCTCATAATTCAAGAATTGCATTGTCCCCTACTAAGAAAAACCCTAGTTGTTGAAATCATCATAGAAGGTGGTTACCAGGACATCGAAGCATGGGGTAGGTCCTCCCCTAGGTGTAATCCTATGTGACAAGTCCAACAGAATCGATGGGTCATCGATTTGAGTCCTAATTGGTAGCATTCCCATGTCGGACATGTAAAAAAAACTTTTCCACAATATGAGCACCAAGGTTTTTCAATAGTTGGTTGTTTAATGTGAGAATTGGAATTCTCGCATTATGAGGCTAAATATGGAAAATATTGGGTCATGATAATCCCAGTAGTGTGCCCACATTGGCCCTGCCAAAAAAAAATTGTAGTATATTATGAAACCCATTTTTGATGCTCAATATGTGTTTTTATGCCGAGAGCACAAATTCACGAAGTGTCCTTGAAGGCATTAATGAGGTAAGTTGTGAATCACTGTAAGTCAATGATAGGGCGTCAATTTGACAAACCATAATTATTTTTAGACTTGTGAAATCGGATTACACCTAAGCATGGATATCCTTTGTGATTCCATGTCCTGATAATCACCTTCTACGATGATTTCAAAAACTATGGTTTCACTTATTAGGGGACAATGCAATTCTAGCATTGCAAGGTTAACTATGGAAATCCATCGACCATGAGACCATGTGTAGTATTCCCACGTTGACACTTGGAATTGGATAGGTGTTGAGAGTATATAACTCGTGGAAAAGGAAAGTATTGGATAAATGTGAGAATAAACTCATTCCCAAATATATTTTGTTTATTCACACGTATTTCTTGCACTTGTTATGAGATCTAAGATACAAGAATATAAATATTAATTGGAATTATTTGTTAAAAAAGGAGATATTTAAATTATAATAAGTCTAAAACTAGACATAGATACAAAATAGTCCATAGTTTCACATCATTTAGTTTGAATCATGATTTCAATACTTTCAATAACTTAGTTTGAAGGGAATAAGAATCGAATCCCATGATCTAGATTCCCTCAATGTTAGTAGATCCAAATTGACAAACTATCCTCCTAGAAATATAACCTCTCTAATCGAATGCTTTTAATAAAACCATCTGATTCAAAAATTAGATTGAGACATAACACTATTTTTTTGGAAGTGGCTCAATTTTCCAACCAATATCTAGCCTAATTAAACGTTCTACATATGGAAAAAATGAGATTGTTACTGGTTTCCCAACTGAATACATTTCCAAGTCAAAGAATTCAGATCCCTAAGTAGCCAATAGAATAACTTTAATCAAATTAATTTCCTTGGATGGGTTTTTGGAGAATTCACCTAAGAAAGAAAATGTATCCTTCTCTCAATACAAAGTTATCCCCTAACACTACGGTAATATTTTTGGATGCCTCATCATATTAATACTTACCCATCTCTACCAGGAATATCACAAGGAATGGTGACTACTTTTTTTGGAGGGGGAGGTCGATTTGTAGGGGATATTTAAAGACCTCAAGAACCATGCCTTTTGGTTATGTGTGTTTTATCCAAGTACAGATTGACTGATTTAACCAAATTCAATTTTTTTTCCTTATTCAAATTTGTTTATAAGTGTAGAGATTTCCTTAAAAAAATCTATCATTTTGGGTTTTCCATAAGAAGTAGAAGATATAAAAAAAGGATACTTACCAAAGCGAAATCAAATTTTAGGACTTCCAAATGGTATTCTCTTGTTCTAAAACTAGGATTCCACTACAATCAACATATAATTATTTTTACTTGACAAAATTTCCCAATGCTCCCACACTTGTCTTGCAAAGGGTCATTAGAGGTAGATATTAGTGTTTTCTTCCCAACTAGACTTTCAACCTAAACAAAATGTAGCACCATGGACACATCGATTCCTTACATCCTCTCCTATAAGAAATTCTTTTTTTTTATGCTGCAATAGAAGGTTGCCGCTTTCCTTTGCACTTTCGATGCAATATTTTTTTACCAAATTCTATAGTTTTGGGGATTCATTTCTTTTAAAAAGGGGATGTTTGTTAACCCTACTTAACTGTGTATTCCCTTAATGGTGTGGTCCATATCAAAACATATGGATATTCTCTAATGGGAATCTCTTTCTCCTAAATGATTCTTCTAAAGGTCTCAATATTCTTATCTGATATCCTGATAGGCCATTCTATTCAGTCGTGTCATAATCAAAAGGGTGAAAAAGGGATACTAGGTTTCCAATAATGGGAAACATTTGTCCAATTCTTTAGTAGTATAACTTGTTTGAAAAATATTAATTGTCTTTGTGTATATTTCTTTATCTAATTTCTAATCATGTTTTAATGCTATTCTTTTTGAAATGTTTTCTTGATCTTGATATAAATCTCACACACAAGAACACTACAACGAACTTACTCTAATACCAACAAAAATCCATGTCCTAGGTCTTTATTTTCATGGTATTGTAACTATTTCTACATGATTTCTATCCACTCCATCATCCTTTATGGATTTTCACTTCCAAAAATTTCGGCATCCCCATATTTAGTCGGTGTTGATGCACATCCTCCTCTTCATTGTTGTCACTATTTGGTAAATTTGGTTATGGTTTTTTCCCTAAAATAGGACACTTCAAAGGAATCCATCCTCCACACAATTTTCAAGTTTGTTTGGGAAATTCCAATGTGGGAACACTACCTGCAGTCTCACCTAGAAGAGATTTATAGAGTTAACGAACTCTCGCATTACAAGGTAAACTCTCGAAACCCCTAGGACATGATATGATGGGTAGCATTCCCACATTTTTCCTTCGCAAAAAACCTTCTATGATCTTATAGAACTCATTTCTCATGATCGGTATCATTTTTACGCCCCTAACACAAATCACCGAGTGTCCCTGAAGGGCTGAAGGAGGTGAGTTACAACTCATTGTAAGTCAATGGCCTAGCCTCATTGCAATGAATTGTTGATTTCATTGGACTCATGACATAGGATTACACCTCTGGCATCCCTCCCCCATTCTTCCATGGCCTGATGACCACCTTCTATGACAATTTCAACAACTAAGATTTTTCTTTAACAATATAATTCTTTCATTACAAGTTCAACTCTAGAAATCCCTCAACTATGAGACTATGGGTAGATTTCCCACATTGGCTTTTTCCAAATAAAATTATAGGATCTTATGAAACTCAATCATACTCATTAGGGTAGTTTTGAGGTCTAAAATGGGACTCCTAAGGAAAATAATAAAATAAGAGTTCTAAATTTTGGAGGGGGGAAACAAAAAACAACTTTTTCTTATTGTATTTTTGACATGTCTCCTTATCAAATTACCCAAATTTCATGTTTGGGAGTTCCTTGGATGTGGAATTCAATTCCACATATAATCCATACCCATACGACATATTTTTGAGGTACCCATAGCATGAAAAAATAAAAAATTCAATAAAAACGTATTATAATATTAAAATATGTTTTTTCTTGAAATTTTCATTTTTTTCATGTCGTGAGTACCTCAAAAGTATGAATTAAAATATGTTTTTTATTGAAATTTTTTGTTTTTTCATGTTGTGGGTACCTCGAAAGTATGCAACAAGTTCCTAAACTTGAAATTTGGGTAAAACAATAAGGAGATATGTCACAAATACGATAAGAAAAAGTATTTTTTTTCTTTTTCCCTCCATTTGTTTTACAAATTTTACCCCCGTGGTTGACATGATCATATTGAATCCTATTGGTTGTTACAAAGTGAATATTAAGGGTACATTTTTTTTTCAGGCCCTGTTAATACCTCAAAACTTCCCTAATGTCTTGGTATGGATTTATGCCCCAAGCACAAATTTACAAAGTGTCCTTAAAGGGATCAAAGCGTTGAGATGCAACTCATCGTAAAATCATGACCAAGAATCAAATCAATGAACCGTCAATTATATTATACTCATGACATTAGATTACACCTAAGGGTGGCTCCCTTGACTTCCTTTTATGACAATTTCAAAAATTAGGGTTTTGCTCAGTAGGGGACAATGCAATTCTCGCATTGCAACGTCAACTCTAGAAATCTATCGATCATGAGACTATAGGTAGAGTACCTAGATAGGCCCTACCCAAAAAACTTCCAATATCTTAAAAAACTTATTTATTCTTCTCATTGTGATTTTGTATGCCTCGATCACATATATACCAAGTGTGCCTAAAGGGCTCAAGGATTTGAGATGCATTCATCATAAAATGATGATTAGGCCTCTAATCATCAAAATGAAAATTCTATTCGACTTGTGACATCTTATTACAACTAGGATGGGCCTTTTCCATGCATCTATTTCCGAATGACTGCCTTCTATGATGATTTCAAAATCTAGGTTTTTGCTTAGCACGAGATACTAAATCTACATGCTTGTACAATAAATCTAGATTTTATTAGAAGATATGGTTAACATAGAGGTTTGTCATATTCTTTTGACAACATACAACTATGGGGAAACCTAAATGAACATGTATCTTGTCTAGGTAGCTTTGTGGCTACAATATAGGGTTTCTAAGGTTTATAATACAAGCTAGGGTTTATAATACAAATTAGGGGTTAAACTAAAAACTAGGGTTTCCTTGACATATTTACATAAATAACACATGGAGGCGAATAAAATTCATATTTTTCATAACTTATCCCATAGTTGGACTTCACTAAACAAAGGTATTTGTGTATTCCTTTACTCTTGATTTTGTTGCATCCACTTATAGGGTAAGCTTAAGAAACCAAAATAATTGAGCTTTGGTCCATAGCCAATAAATGAGGGTGTTGTTTATTTTATGACACCCTATTTGTTGTTGTTTGCAAATTGTGTAATATGTGGCTAAAATGGGTTTAGGTGGTTTTGGCTTGGTGTTTCTACAGAGGTAGTGTGATTGCTTTCCTTGGATTTGAACATTCATGTTTTCATGATTCCTTTGGTAACTACAACAGCACATGTCATGCTATTGGGATAGTTTACTGAGCTTTGTTATGTGCTTGAAAAGGTGGATCATACTTTAAAATGTATTTTTTTGGTTTTTCTTATTCAATCTATAAATTGACCTTGAATTGTTGGTTTTCTAGTAGATATTGGTTAATGGCGACATTGAATTTGATATTAGTAATTTGTCAATAATGACATTTCATGAGTTGTGAAAGTATGAATGTTTGATAGTACATATTGGTCAATGATGACATTGCATTTGATGTTGGCCATTGGTCAATGATCGAAATTCACAAGTTGTAAAAGTATGAATGCTTGGTAGTAAATATTGGTCAATTATGACATTTCAAAGTTGTAAAAGTTTGAGTTATTGATAGTAGACATTGTTCAATGATAACATTGTATTTAGTATTAGTCATTTGTCAATTAGAACATTGGATTTGATATTAGTCATTGATCACTATTAGATTTTCTAGGGTTTAGATTACAAACTAGGTTTTGTAGCATTTAGAATACAAACAAGGGTTTAGAATACAAACTAGGGGTTAGGATACAAAATAGGGTTTCTCTAAACTAGGGTATAGACTACAAACTATAATTTACACAAAAAAATAAAGGTATTAATACAAACTAAGGTTTCTAGAAACTAAGGTCTAGACAAAAACTAGGGGTCACTCTACAAACTAGGGTAATGAAGTATGATACCTTCAACAATTTTATGAAAGTGAAGTAGGGTTAATCATTCTCTTAGTCAATGAAGTATGATACCACTGAAAATTTTATTTAGACCAATATTGGAACAATGAACCATTGCATAAAAGATAGATTTGGCATAAAATACGTTAAGATATATGTCATGCACTGAATGTTTCAAATGCCATATAATTAAATATTAATGGCACTTTTAGTATGCTTTGATAAAACTTTAAGTTAGGGAAACTTAATTATTTGCTTCAAATAAGTGCTCTTGTATCATATATTCCCTTTTAATACTTGCCACATGTAATTAATAAGCAAGACTTGTAATGTTTAAGATCCAAATGTTACTTAAATGCTACTCCAAAAACAATGTTATAATTGGCATATGGTATATAGAATGTAATAATTATGTATGCAATGAATAATGAGGATGGTTTGAGTATAACTTTTATGCCACTTGGTACTATATTTAGGATTTCAAGTATGGCAATTTGACTGTTGTCATAAATGCTCAAACACAAATTTCAAATCATGAATATCCTTGATAACCAAAGGTAAAATAGGGCTGAAAACATCAAACCCTAGGTCATACAATCTTACTTTAACCCTAGGGTTGAATATTATTGTATATTTAACCATCTAAATGAAGGAACAATAGATTTTATTTCACTTTATGTCATGCATTCCTTAGCATGAAAATTTTGATATTTAAACATACGTTATAAGTGTTCACTCATTGATCTTCCCAAAATTTATGTATATGATGAGCAAATAATAATTTTAGAGGGTGCATAGGTGGTAAAGGTATGAGTTTTCCATGAAATAATTATAGGGAAATAAATAAGGGATTTACGTATTTTTTGGGGGAAGCATGCACATTGACATATAGTCCAATGCACTCTAAGTGGTGAATTATCACATCTATTATAAAGAAGGGTGAGTGTACTTGATAGTTTGTCATTGTCAAGCTAACTTTAGAGATGGACATAGTTCTCAATTGATGAAATATAATATCATTGATGAGATGTGTAGCATATGTATTACTCTTTGTCTTAGTTTGTGAATATTTCATAGTTCTCAGCATGTTTTACATGAAAAAAATTGTTCAAACATATTTTGAAATAAATTGTTTACTTTTTTTTCCAGGGCCATATCACTTGAACTTTGGTTTTCGTTGCAACCATAATGCTAAGGAATGGGTATGATCCCTTGGAATTTTCCAAAATCACAATTTTAAATTGGATATCCAATTGGTGTGCATGTAATGAGTACATTGAATAATTGAAATAAATATCTTTGTTCCATTAAGATAGCGCATTCATAAGAGAAAGATAACCCACTTAAATAAACACAATAGTGGCATGTTACTAATTCAACAAAAGAAATGTAAAAATTGTGCTTAAAAGATAATTCATGATGAGTAACTTAATATGTAATTTTATATTTGAGTAACATAATTTATCAATTTATCTCATCTACATTAATAGGTCATTTAAGGGTTGGTTACATTGTACAATTAATTAACTAAAATGTATTAACAAACTAACTTGTATTAACAAACTAACATGTTGAAATAGTTACATATGTGTGTGTTGTTGCAACCGAAGATGCATCAACACCTGGCACATCAAAACCCCTTATAGATACTGGAACATCGGACTCTCCACCAAGGGGGGCATCATTAGTGCCAAATCCTTTCCCCTATGTAGAGGCATCTACAAGTTAAAAATTATAAAAATTATAAATCTATATATGTGTACAATAAAATAGTTTGAACAATATTATTGTTAACAATATACTTACCTCACTCAAAATACTAGTAAGGGTACCATATGTTGACACACAACCAATATAGTAGGAATGACCACACATTGTGCACTCATGAGCCTCAATGCTAGTCTCATGATGTGTCAATCTACCCCTACTACTAGATGGTCATGCACCACTAGGAGGTGATGGTTGTACCCCACCAAATATTAATGGTCATGCTTGGTCCATATGATCAATAATAACACTATGGCAGACAATCTCCCATTCCAAATTCAGAAATGTCTCTTGTGTTTTTGGAATCAATTAATGTGTAGGAGGGAAATATAACCTAGGTAACTTACTATGAGGTGGAGAGATGGGTGATTGGAATCTCGAATCCTAGCATTGGTATGATATTGAGGAATCCCCGAACCAACACCCTATAACTCAAATATATTGAAATATTTTATGTGTTTTCCCAACACAAACTCAACATACATATTCTAAAGGAAATATAAAGGAAGTTCCATATTGTTGTGGGGTGCCACATTAAAAACCATGTACCGTTGGTCCATCCAGTTCTCTTGGAATGGTGGATATGTGAACTACTCGATAGAAATGTGGGATATATTTGTGCTTGGGATTTTACCCATTCGGGGATATCTAAATAATGCAAAAATTTGATCCTTTATGATCTTTCATTTTTTAATGAAATTGTATCCAATCCATCAGCACATTTTTTTATTTCCCTCTTTGTGTATGATGCAATGTCATGTAGAGCACCATTGGATTGTGTAATGGTGTCTACAATTGCATCTAGAGTATGTGCAAGTGAGTGTAAAGCTAGTCTCCAACCCTCCACTTGACCCCAAATTCTATAAGTCCATCAATCTCTTTAAGTATATTTGCATTTGGATCCATGCTTGCCATTGCAATAAAAAATTCAAAAAATAAATCATTAGAATCATATACATGGTATAATGACACATCTTAAAAACAAAAAAATAAATGTAAAACTACTGTAACAAATAATGACTCTAGCAAAAAAGGTGTGTTTCTATAAAAAAAGTAGGAAAAATTCTTAGTGCCATTTTCATAAGTAAAATTTTAAGAGTAATGATAAACATAGATTTAATGAATATTGTAGTGACATTGATATGATTCTAATCATTGAAATTGCCTAATCATATAATTCACACAATTTTGCCACACTACTCGCAGTTTGGAATTAAAAACACAACACCAAGTGCAACAGGAATGCCACATTAAATATTGAAACCAGTGACAGGTTTCAGCCATGCACACAAGCTTAACTCCAACCTTATTTAAGTATAACATATGCATCTTTGGTCACAATTTTTTTTGCAAATGAGTTTCACAACAAATTGACAATTTCAATATATATTTCTCCACATATGCATTGGTCTTGTAGACCTTCTTCATGAATCAAAATCCATTTTGTGTGTACAAAATTCAATGGATTAAAGTGTTTGAATCAAATTTTATATAACAAGGATGTAATATGTGTGAGAATACTTTGATTTTGGCAACACAACTATTTGCACAAAATCAATTATTTATCCTCATAGGCACTTTGCACAATTATTTTGTGATTATTTGATTTGAACACTTTAATATTATAGGGTTTATTTCGATGTATTTTGGGCTTATAAAATCAATGCAGTTAATGAAATTTGATATGGAGATCCAAACTTGTGAAAATATGAGTTAAACATTTTCTCACAAGCAAAAAATATTTTGCTTTGTAGTTTATTAACGAAAATGAAATGAGAGCTGAGTTATTTTTCTAACCACTCATTAGAATATCATTGATTTCTAACTGCATGTTTAGTAACAAGTGGATCATAAATGTGGGTCTACTCAAAACACATAGAGTTTTACAAAATCCAAAAGCTAAGAGGTTTCATGGACACTCAAATTAATTATATTTTTAATGTTTTCCAAGGTTACTCTAATGTGTTTTTTATTCTCATTGCAATGGTAAGGCATAGTAATGGTGTTGATAAATTTGAAATTAGGTGTCAAGGCTTGTCTCAAAGTATATGACCCATATAAAGCGTTTGGAGCCTGAAACACTGATTGATGACAATTGAGGGGAAAAGTGAGCTATTAGATCAATGAGTAACCATAGATGTTGTATTTTTAGCTAGGGAAGGATGATTTTAGTAGAAAGGGACGAAAAACAATCTTTCTACATCAAGTTTTTGCTTGTCTTACTCCAAGAAAACTTTCACCAAAACTTATCAAATTGCTTGTTTCCTAGTATTATTGGCTTCTTAATCCAATTATTTGCCTCATGAGAAAATATTGTTGTGTATGATAGTTACTCTATCCTACTAGGAGAGCGATTCACCTCTCTCGCTTAAAGTTAAGGAAAATTTTAAGAACCACCCGCCCCCCAAATTTATTTGTATAATAAATGGGTGAATTCCCATGATACATGGGAACGTGTGAAGGCTATTTTATCAATAATATAATATGTATATATAATTATTTGGTGAATCGTTTACAGAATTATAAAATCTTATAAAATCTAGGCGAATATTTCACAAAATTATAAAATCTTGTAAAAACTTGGTGAATATTTCACAAAATTATAAAACATTTTAAAATGTTTGGAGAATCTTTTATAAAATTAGAAAATCTTGGAAAATATTTCATTAAACTATAAAAAATTGGAAAGTCTTTTGACTTAATAAAATTTGGTGCATTATTTTGTATTCATTTTAGATTTGTCATATACTCTTGCACTAGAACACCTTGTAAACAAAATCCAACTTTCAAGATAATTTGTTAGATTTACTCATCTTTTGAGATAATAAAATTTGCTACATTATTTTGTATTCATTTTAGATTTGTCATTTACTCTTGCACTATAACACCTTGTAAACAAAATCCAACTTCCAAGCTAATTTGTTAGATTTCATAAATGTTTTCAATATACAATTGATCAATTGATCAATTGATCAAGATATGAAACTCATTCATCCTACTACATCCAGTATACAATCAACTTTCACAAATTACAACAAATATAGTTTTTTGAAGCACTACAAAAAATAGAAGGCTTGCAATCTCTATCTGAATGCTCTCAAAAAATTCAATAGATGTTTGCATTTTATCGACATTGACATTACCATCTTCTTAACATGGATGTGCCCATTTTATAGCTTGACATGCAATAAAAGTGAATAAGTTATGTAAGAAAAATGTAATAGTCTACCTCTCACAAAATATTAAAATGAAATATAACACCATTTTGGATTTTACAAACTTTCTGTTAACACTCCATTTTTAACAGTTGATTTTGGGGCCTGATAGGAATTCGATGAGGGTCCCATTCCCTTGAACTTCATGTGAACACCCTTTAGGTTATCAGAGGTGTGAGGTAAAGAAGAAAATGACAGGTGCGCTGAAAGCATTAAACGAGATCCATAATCAAAGGCTGAGATTGATTGGAGGGTGGATCAATGGATCCAAAAAATTTTGCGCAAGCTAGCATGCTCGACAAAAGCCACCTTTTTGGATTGCGAAATGGGTTAAATATAGGAAACATTCGACGGCCAAGATGAGATCCAAGTCAAATATATGGCCTTAGTCAATTTCACAAACCATACTTGTGTGAGTAAAGCCACAATTTTGAATTGTGAAAGAGGGGTACCGATTGCGAAGATCAACTGTCGCAACGAGAAAGAAAAGAGATCTATGGCCAAGGTTTATTTCACAATGCCAACTAGCAAGGCTAAATACCAAGATTTCTTATTGTGAAAAATTAATGGGGCCCACTTGGATATACGGCTACATGAAAGGGTCAGTCGCGATCGACGGTTGAGAATGTGTCACGATCCAAAACTACCCGTGGTGTCCAGAGGAGAAAGTTAGCAGCAGAAATAACGAAACATGGATGACAGACGTGAAAGATTCCTCAAATCAGATGGTTGAGAAGAATTCTACGGTATAGGTTTCACATCCAGTGTGGAGATGACAGTGGAGGAGATGTTCACGCGTGTAATCTACCCCCATTGCATATTGGCCAATTTCTCCGATGTCGTTCAGGATAGGCCTAAGGCGAAAGTCATGTCTAACGATGCTAATTTCCCTAGCTCACATATTGGGCACATGGTTCACTTAGTGGAAATAAGTGAGAAAGATGGGGGTTTGATTCATGGAGGTGACAGACTTGTCATTTTCATGAGGCAAAGAGAGGCGACGAACTAAAACAGCCTGATGCCATCATCATAGTAAGTGAAAGGGCAAGAAAGGTCATATCCACAGCCCTTGAAACTAGATCGGTGGCCACGCAGGAGTTGTTTGGAATCTTTTCCATATCGAATAATATAATTCAACATTAGAGGGAAATATCCCCACCCTGGAATCACATTTTCCACCATCACAACGATCGATATTCTAAGGGTATAGGCCTTTCTAGGCCGTTTCGGCTCGCCCTATATAATGCCATCTTCTGAAGATCTTTGAGGCATGGAAATGTGTAGATGATAAGAGGTAAAGGGTTGAATTTCGATAATTTTTGAGCTCCTTCACAGAAAACCATGGCTATGTGGTTCAAGAAGTTAGTTCGACTAGGGGTACTCTTGGTAGGAAAACATAGATCTGTGTTTTGGTTATCCACACTAGAAAATCGCCAACCACCGGGGCACAGATGTTGAATACCAAGGGAGGTTCACCTGCTTCTACACAACCAAGTCTTTGGATGTGCAGTGTATGGGTTTTTACATCCTAGTGACATCACTCTGACACTTCCAGTTGCAGTCACGACCTTCGAAGTCCCCTCTCACAGTGGTGGCAGAACTGCTGGAGCGAATGCTCGTTCTGGGACCAGGTGGGTCTGGATCCTTAGACACCACCCCTAGAATCGCCACTGGACTACTTTATCATGGGAGAGGAGAGGTCAAACACACACCTAGATACATGGCCTGCAGGAAAACCCTCCTCGTAGGAGGAAGAAAATGGTACAAGGATGATAAGCTTCTTAAGTCGCTTATCATCACCAAGTGCATGACCACCTTTTTTTTGGCCTCCTCCTATAACCATGTTACCAGATGAAGGATGGGTTGAGAAAATGATCGGGTAGTGGATTCGGGTCTTCTTGTCAGCCTTTGAGTGATGTAGTCTGGAGGAAGTGGGTTGGTCAAGGAGATTGAAAGATATATCCGAAGCAGCTTGAGTGGAAAATTAACCGTCAGCATGATTGTGACTTGTAACAATTTTCAATTCAGTAGTCTCAACACTATAATAGTATAAATATACTCCCGATAGAGGGAGGAAGGAGTTAGTTGGTTGAATTGGGAAACATTCTAGGGCTGAGGCTCTCCATTGTAAATAAGATTTGATTCCTATGTTATGAATAAAATTGCAGAGGAAGAGTTGTTTCTCATGGTAGAGATTCATGTGTCGTTGCTTTTCCCAATATGTATTTTCCTTTACATGAAATGTGCTTCCTGTTTTCATTCCAGTTTGTTGATTGCTTTCATGTCTGTAACTTAGTGTATAATAGTTAGGAATTCATACTTTCTATGATCCAACTGTTGTTCCATACATTTATCAAGTTTTCTTCTAAAGTTGCGTGGAATTCATCTCGCTGGTGCTCCACGCAATGGGATGTTCTCCCTTGTCCTCCAAACATTTTCTAAATATATCCTAATTGTGAAACCGATGGCTATCTTACCTCTGTTTGTAACACCATGCCTTTCTTTTCCTTATGCAAATGCTCCCTATGCAGGTTTTCGACTCCATTTCCAATGGTCCCTTGCCCCAATAATCCCACCATGCATCTCGCATTGATGCACTTTGTCCCATTCAGGATCCTGCCCCCCTGATTATCCTTGATTGAATATCTTACGCGGAGTGGACTCCAAAGACAAACGAGAGATCCCTCTCTGACTGCGCAGGTCCAGTGGCGTAGTCTAAATTGGTTCTCCTGTTGCCCAGGAGTGGGCCCTTCCCCTCGACCTTGGGGTTGAATCCGGGTGCCAACAACCTGGCACTATTGCGGGGGACAAAATTGAAGATCCTCCTTGGGAAAAACAACATGGTTTTAGATCTGGTTGTTAATGGTGAACAATGACCAGACATCAAGAAGGCACAAGGCCTTCACTTGTTGACCAATATCGTATCACGTTAGTTCATATTGTGTTTTTTAAAATTATCAAAAATTGAACCAATATATTGCAGTTATNTTCAACAAAAAGTGTTTGGGTCAATATCTCTCAAAATTAAGGGTATTCTTTAATATCCCATGATCGCACGTGCTATGTGAGATGTTCACTAAGTGAAGTCCCCGTGCAAGAAGGTTGAGCACTTTTCACCTGGTGACTCCACTCTTGAATGATTCATACTTTAGTGACTCCTCTAGTGGTATGACCCAAAAATCAAATGGCTGAGGAAAGATGGCAGACTCTGTCTAAAAAATGGACCCCTTATAAATCCTAAAATGCATGGTGGAAGGTCAAGATACTCGAGTCTACGTTTCTTCTAGGATGCCTTGTCCTATATCATAAGTTTGTTCTTATCTTTTCCTAGATTGATCAAAATAGCCTTCTATCGTTCAACTCGTTCTGAACAGAGCTATGAATACATTCTTGTTTATCCTTCTTTACAAACTGAAAGCATTGCATCATCTTGTACATCTGGTTATGGCCTAGATTTTTATCCAGGGGCTCACGACATCAAAGGACACCCCTGTGAAATTCATGAAACCTCGAATGATAGATTAGCTATTGTGCCTAACCTTGTCTCTCCCATTTCTCCAAGATGGTACAAACCACTACAACTACCTCCCATTCTCCATGATTTTCCCGTGAAACATTACAAATACCTCCCCAAGTTTGATAGAGAATCCAAAGACTTAACTGCTGAGAAACTTTTACAAGCCTTTGAGAATTTCTCTGATCTTTTTGAGATAGAACATGATGATGTCTCCATGCGGGATTTCGCCTAGTCCTTGTAAGGAGATGCTAAAGTATGGTTTAAACACTTGCAGCCTAATTCCATCAATACTTAGGAAGAGTTTTCTTGCACCTTCTTAAAGTTTTGGGGTAGGAGAAGGCCACTGGAGAAAATACTTTCAGATTTTATTCCCTGAGGAGGCATGAAGGTGAGGCCATATCTAGTTTTAACAGAAGATTCGCAACATTTTATTATAACATGCCTAAGGAATTCAAACCTCTTGAGAACGCTGCTAAGATTTATTACGCAGCCACCTTTCCTTCGGACCTGTCCTTGCTTCTTTTGGAGAGAAAATCAACCACTTTGCAGCATATGTTTGCTGATTGTTTGGAGGTTGAGAAAAACCTTAAGATGTCGAAGAAATTGTCAGATCAAGATAGTGGTGGTGAAATAAAATATACATTCAAATTGGTTGGGCCCTACAAGCAGAATGGGGAAGTTCCTATCTCGTTAAAGCTCTCTCCTGGTATACAGAAAGATGACCGGCCCGATGCAGGAGCAGGTAGTCCTGCAGGATTGTTCTCTGAAGATAGCGACCTGTGCTGCCCTAGGTCTGCAAAAGATGATTTTAAGAAGGAGTTTGGTATTCCTATGTATGATAAATATGAGGAAGAGTACCTACAGAATATACCTGATGAGCTAGATATTGAAACAAAGCCTGCTGATGAAAAGAATCAAGATGCAAGACAAAATTGGGAGGTTGAAGTAGGAAAGGACGATAAAGGCACTGGAGGTGATAGTCTACCCTTGTGTTATGCCTCTATTGAATTAATACAACACATGATTATAGCCTCCAAGAAAAAACAGAAAGAAGAGGAGATGGCACAAACCAGAAACCTGTACAGGAAAGAAGACGTTAAGAAGAAGTAGCCAGGAAATTCCTCTCCTGCTACTAATACATTGGGAATTTGTAATGAGGTGCCAAGCCATGAAGAAGGATGCAACAGCCTCCAAATAAATGCATTTTCTAATATTCCTCCTTTAGAAGCACCACCTCACATAGGAGGAATATGCCTACTCGATTCCACTAGAGGAGTAGGGGACCTCCCTCTTGAAACACATCAAGCTCTCGCTGCAGAAATTTAGAGCAGAAAGAGGGATGTTCCATTGAAGAAAGATTCCATGGGTCCCCTTCTACAATCTTCCAAGTGTCAGCCTAACGAATCACCCAAGGAGGGGAATTCCGGACGATTTTTCCATGAGCAAATGACAGAACGTGCTGGAGGTTGTTGTGATTTCTATGACCCTGTAGCTGAATACATGGAGGGGATGGACAAAGGAAATAATTGGTTACATCCCTGCTTTGAATATCAGTTTGTTTGTCATTTCCTTCTCCCATTGTCTATTTCATTTATGTCCATAAAGCACAATAAAATAACAAAACTATTTGGCAAGTTGCTTAATTGGGTTCATTTGAAGTCTAATTTCACTTAATTAGACTTATGCACAAAGTTAGGTAGAGTAGGTATGAACAAATAAGCTCGACAGTTATCAAGCATTTAACACATATTTCATTAAATTTGGAAATATTCTATTACAAGGACTTCATCCACATTGAGTTTTTTTGTAAATCTCTAAATACATATTCCATTAAATCTAAAAAAATCAACTCAAAGAACTATTCCATTAACTTTCGAAGAATTAATCCAATGAACTATTTTCTCAATTAATATTTTTTATTTATTTCAAGTAAAACTTTATATTCAACCATTCAAAAGGAAATATCACATCTCAATTAGAACTAAATGGGGTAGATCTAGAATTTAGAACTTCTGCTAGATTAAGTTCTTTCAAAGTGAGGAAAGTCACAGCCTTTGAATCCTTACAAAATTTCTATTAATATTATTTATAGTTTGTATTGGATGTTAAATTGATTAAATTATTTTATGACATAATACCAACATTGTATTTGTTACTACAACAATTATAAACACTATCATAGTAATTATTTGTGTCTTTGTTGAGTATGTTGTTTTATTTTTGGAAGTTGGCACCACTTATAATCAAAACGAGAAAATATTTTATGACTTTAAAGTCTAAGTTTTACCCTTGTATTAGAGTAAATTATGAATTAAAATAGCAACATAATTTATTGTTGTTGTTGTTGGTAGTGGTAGTGTATTAAAAACTAAGTTGATGAATGTTTACTTTATGAATAATAGATTAACATGAGAAATTTCTTACCTATAAATTTATTTAATGATATTGATGTTAGTAAAGCCTCCCTTATTTATTAATATTAATTATTTTAAAAATCAAAATCAATTATGAACTAGAATAGCATTCGTGGAGTACACTTTGATTTTTTTCATATCTAAAAGCAAAGGGGGGAAACCAACTGAACTAATTATTGCAAGTGTTCATTATTCATTTATGTAGTGTTTGAACAATGTGTTTGATTGAAAAGAGCACATTTATATTGAAAATATAGATATCGTACAATATTTATATTATCATTAATATTTTATATCATCTAGTAATTTATGTTTGGGCAAGGAGGAATCGAACCACCATCATCCTGCTTGTAATGCAGGTGCTCTTCCATTGAGCTAGCACCCTTTAAAACATGAGGGGAGAGGGACTGTGTTTAAAAAATAGATTACACATTTCTAATCCTCTGTGACAAATCAAAATGATGAAAGTCACTTTGATTCCTTACATAATTTCTATTAATATTATCTATAGTTTGTATTAAATGGTAAGTTGATTAAGTTTATGTAATGACATTAATATTGTATATGTTACTATGATTAAGCAATTGAATTATAATTTGATATGGTAACTATTACATTGTTGGTGTTGACTTCCTATACTAGTAGAAGGTTTGCACAATTTTAGAATAACCCATTTAAAAACTATTTAATGACATAATACATCTGACTATTTTTGGGATTGTTTTTTCTCATATGACCCCCTATGTTTTTGTTATAGTATTTTGACCGCTATCACACTATGACTCTGATTTTTGGACCTTCATGTTCGGAACTATATGCTTTTTATTTGATTGGTACTTATATGTTGTTTTGATAGTACTTGATACTTGAGACTCTTGAGTCTGCTCGGGATTGGTCTTTCATCCTAATATCTATTGTATATGTATAACTTTTGACCCTGACATGGTACTTATATGAATACACACTGATGTGTATCTGAAAAATGTAATTTTGTTACTCGAAAGATGAAATAAAATTATGCTTTTTTTTTCCAAGGAAAAAAAAATACAAATGTGTTTGTTACTATATATATTTAAATTCTTGACATAGCAAGTAATATTGTATGTGTTGAGTATCATGTTGTAATATATTAGAAGGTTGTAAAAATTTTACAAGTGACAAGAAAAACTATTATATATTAAGTGTTACTTTGCTAAGTTTATTATTTTAACGATAAAAAACAATTATATGTTGGAATAGAAATATAATTTATTTATATTAAACTATTATTTATATTTTCTAAAAAAAATTAAGTTTCAATTATTATATCACGAAAAATAGATTATAGAAGATTTTTTTACATATTATTATTAAAGTTATTTAATGACATTAATAATCAATGTGTGTTGCTATTATTACCTTGGGATTTCATTTAATTGAAATTATTTTAACTAATGTGTCTAGGTTGAGTTACCATAGTAAGTCTAAGTCTTTTTTGAGTATGATGTTTTATTTTTGGAAGTTGGCACCACTTAATAGTGGACAAGAGAAAATATTTTATGACTTAAAGTAAAATAGGTTTTATCTTAGTAATAATTAAAATAAATTATGAATTAAAATATACATAATTTATTATTGTTGTTGTTGGTGGTGGTGGTGTATTAAAACCTAAGTTAATGAATCTTGATTATATGAATAACATATTTATGTGAGAAATTTTACTTATAAATGTATTTAATGATATACTTTGATTATCATTAATATTTGTATTTGTGTATTAAAACAAAAGTCATAAATATTTGACTAGTGAATTATTAATAATTTGTGTAAGAAATTTCTTACATAATATAAAGTTATTTAACAACATATTAATATTGTGTTGTGACTATTATTAACTTATGTAATATTGACATTAAATGTTAATACATGGCTATTGATTTTCGGGATTAAGCTATGTGAAATATTTTCAAACCATAATGAACTTTACATTGTTCCCTCGACAATCATGCATGGAGTGCCCACTTGAAATGTTGGTTTGAAAAAATCACTGACAACTTAATCCAGAAAATCATTCACAATGATGACAAACTGTGAAAGCCTACACTTTGAAAATGTTACTACTTTGTATTTGTTGAGTATAAGATATTACACTAGTACAAAGTTTGCACCACTTTAAAGCCTACAGAATAAAATATAGTATTAATTAGAATGCAATAGAGTAGAACAATTAAATTTATATCAATTATAATAACAAATAATAGGGAAAAGTCGCTTCAAACCTTATTGCAAGTGCCTTACATTTATTCATAGAGGAAGTCTAGAAGATGTTTTAAGGTTCATTATTGAATATGATTATGCACATTTGATATAGTGACAAGTTGAGTTTATGTAAAATACAAATTGAAAAATTAAAAATTGAATGATGTTATCTAATTCACATAAAGTACCATCACATGAATTAACATAGAAGTTGAACCAGAATTTTCATATTAGTAAATAACATAACATTCCTCAAAAAAAGGCTTGAAGAGAATATTTGGTATACAACAAACATTGAAAAGTGTTTCTTCTTGTATATTAATAACTCATTCAAATAAAAAATTACATTCATGAATCATCTCCACCTAATCTCCTTATATTCAGTGAAGCAAATCAATTACAACTTGTACACCACATTTATTTATCATGGTCTTCCTGCAATCTTCTTTCTTATGTCTAACATGAATTAAAGCTAACATGATGTTACTACTTAATGATGGATTTTCTGGATTAAGTTATGTGAAATCTTTTCAATCCACAATGAGTTTTTCGTGGTTCCCGTAACAAGCATGGGTGGAGTGTCCACTCAAAACATTGGTCTGAAAGACGTTCACACGGTTTTATCCAGAAGATCAATCACAATGATGACAAACTGATAAAACCTGCACATTCAAAATGTTAGTACTGTATTTATTGAGTATAAGTTAATATACTAGTACAAAGTTGGCACCACTTTAAAGTCTACAAGAGAAAATATAATTATGAATTTGAATGCAACATAGTAGTACAATTAAATTTATATCAACTATAATAACGAATAATAGGGAAAACTCACTTCAAACCTTATTGCAAGTGCCTTACATTTATTCACAAAGAAATTCTATGAGATGTTCTAAAATGCATTCGCATAAAGTATCATCAAATGAATTAATATTGAAGTTGAACCAAAATTTTCATATATGTCGCAAATAATATAAAATTCCTCAAAAGGTGGCTTGAAGAGAATATTTGATATACTACAAACATTGACAACTTTTTCTTCATGTATATTAATTAGTCATTCAAAAAGAAAAATTGCATTCATGAATCATCTCCACCTAATCTCCTTATATTTTCTCAAGCAGATCAAGTACAGCTTGAGGATGAAGATTTCCATGGTTAATCGTAATGACAAAGAGAGTTTATGGAATTAAAATGTGTCATCAGGTTTTGGTACTCAATATTGTTCTAAAAATTTTCCCTTGTATTTCCCTGGGCTAGGTTGTCACCAATCAATATTTACATGAAGGGTCTCGTTGTCATCATCCTGGAAGATATCTGAGGTGGATTTTTCCATCCAAATCATCTCTATTTCATCCTCATTTCTTGATCTAACAAGCAACATCTTTCCTTTCTCAACATCAATTCTAGGATCGAATGTTGGCATTGGCTTCTTGCACTTAGGTACAACATATACTGGTTCATTTGTCACATTATCAAAATCCCCATCCATAATACTTGATATTGCATGGAGTGCATTACCATTAACGTTAACATTTTTCCTCATCTTGGGCCAAAAATTAGTAGAAGAAGAATCATTTTCATCCAAGGGTGTATGGTCATTGTAGATTCCATCTAATGCATCTAGAAATCTTTTCCAATAATCTAGTCTTTTATTCCATTTCTCTGTAACAATTGGTGAATTCTCATTTCCGATAGTGTATTTCCACATTTTTATATATGATGTTATTCCTTTAGTTCTTTTAAATAATTAGCATTGTCTTTGGGACGTAAGAAAGATGGCTTCCCTGTGGGAAATATAGGTTGACCTTCATCAATTATATTCCACAACTCAACTGGTTCTGACCACTCAATATCTCTAATGGATTCTTTATACCTCATAACTGGAACATCAATGAGTACAAGAAATTGGAAGTACTGTACATTAAGATGTCCAACTAGTGCATTTTTCCCCTCCTTGATGTACCCATTAAGAAAAAATTTGACGTCATACACTTTGTCAATAAGTTTAGGTGGAAACACCCATTTTTCTTCTATTGTGCGATATGTATCCATCATCTCAGGTAAAGAATATATATCTTTACTTTTCAAGATGGAAGACATTCTTCTGTAGGTTCCATCTATGTCTCCATGGGTGTGCCCCATAAGCAAGATCCCAACCTCAATAGTGATGAAGAGACCAAGTGCAGTAAATAATGATAGAAACATGAAAACATAATGATTCTTATTATCACTAGCTACATTGTCCAATTGTAACAACAAATCTGGAGGAAGAGGTTTAAAATCAAGATTTTGATTGTTTGAGCTTCCATTTAAAGATAGGAAATCATCCTTGTACACTCTACATTTTGAGTAAATAAAGTTTTGAAGTAATGCATTTGAAAGTGGGTTTCTTGATCTTCCACTCTCATAAAGCAAATCACCATACATATCAAGGTGTGGGTCTTCAAGGTCCCTCAAGCACTTTGCAAGAGATTTAATGGTAAATTGTGATCCCATGTGTACAAATGGTAGGGAGAAATGATCAAAACCTCCTGTGTTATGCCCATGTGTTAGCATACCTGTCAACAACAAACCCGAGTTTGTTACTGCAACATATTTTGATTTGACATGTAATCTTGGGATTTAAGTCTTTGTTTTGTCCATTTTATCATGGATAATGCTCAAGTATTCCTTTGGATACCGCTATGGCATAATTATGTGGGCATAGTAGCAATATCTTCCACGCATAACAATCTTGTTACATTTCTTCAGTCTAGGTCGTGCCTTATATTCCATCTCTTTTTTAGTCGTTGTCTTCATCTGTGCTTTCAACACAATACATTCACTACATTTACTGAAGTTAGTGTTCTTTGAGAATGCCACATCTAGAAAATGAGTATTCCAAATCTTTCTCATTGTTGGTTGTGATATTGATGGAAAATTTATCTCTTGAAGAGCCTCATTGATCTCTTTTAACAAAGAACTGTGGGTGTACGTTGATGGCAACAATCTTAAGGGAGCAAACTTTCCATCTTCTTCAACTTGTCGTGTTTGGTTCGGTGAAAAATCTGAATTATCCATTACAATTTTGTGCAATATTTCTATGGCTTCCAAAGTATGTGCATGTTGTTTTCATTTGTTGGTGTTACCATGAATTCATTTGACATGTCATTGTTGGAAATAATGTTGGTAAGTATAGAAGGTGCTTTGAGGAATATTATGTATCTTGTACCATGCTTTCTTGCAAATAATATCTCCATTTAACCTCATGTCTTTTTCTTTCCTAACAATAGGAGGTAGGCCATGGCCATGGCACCTTGAAATGAATGTGTTGGAAAGGAGTGAATTCAAGACAAATTCCCTAATGCCATTTTTTTCAAGAGTTTCATACCCCTTATAGTAGCTGCAATGGATTTCATATCCACATGTTGAAGACAATCTTGTTTGCAACATTTATCCGCAGCCAAAATTTGGATTTTTTTCTCTTCATCTCTCTGTATTTCAAAGTTTCCAACTTTTTTTGTAGCCACAACTCGTTTAATCCTTTTATATGGCCTCATTACATGCATAGCATTAAGTCTGGATCTTTTTCATTATAAAGATCACCATCCCATGTGTTTAAGGGACTTGTGTCCTCTATAAGATCCCATACCGCCATTACCTTAGGTGCCTCCTTGAAATTTTCATTCACCCTTAAAATCTTACTTTCGTTGTCCACCAACTCATTTATTAGCCATCTAACCAAACAATGTGTAGACTTATCCTGAATCCTACATCTTTCACAATTTCTTTCTATGTCTTCCACAAAAACATTGAATTCCTTTCCACCTAACATTTCACCCTCAACCATGTCATCCTCACGAAAATTAACTATGATCCCTTTGGTAATGCACATGCTTGTTCATGTGCATTCATGTGTAAGAGAAACATTTTTACATGTTAATGTAAGCCTATTTCAGGCAGTATTTACTAGATGATCATGACAATGAGGTTCCAAATCTGATTCTGGCCAAATCTAATAAGATCCCAGTGCACCCCTAGAGTATTCTCAAATCCAATTAGATGTGGCAAAAGAGCATCATGTTTTAACAACTTCTCAATGTTAACCACTATGGATCCTTTATTTACCATCCTTCCATGCACCTTATGACCAATCTTTGTATTGAATATGGAGCCTTCACCCACCTTCACTCCACATTGCAAAAGATCTACCTTGTCTCCAATAGAAAATGCAGAAGAAACATTTGCACATATACAGAAAATTAAACAAACTTTGTATTTGCTCAAAAATAACAAGCAGTGTACTATAAAAAACACTTAACGGTGTGCTTCAAGATTTTGATTTACCTTTGTTATGCCTCAAATTTATTATCTTCCATGGATGTAAGTCTCCTTCATCAACATCTTCCACAATCAAATGTGGTTCAATGACATCAATTATCAAAACCATAACATATCATACATTAATCCTTTCTCCACCATAATGAGTTGTAGTCTCCATAGATTGAACCCTTACTAGTCCAATAAATTGACCATTAATTAGGAGTTCAACATAGTCCCCTCTTGTCAAAATTATATTTTCCATTGTAACTCCTCCCAATTTATGTAACACATTTGAATTGTAATTTGTAATTATCATTAAACCATATAAAGTGTATGTTCAAAAAAGTAATATAGCTGAAATAATTCAAAACAATAGGGTATCCCTTGTGTATTCCATAAAACATTGTTCCCCTACATCTTGTGCACGCCAGAAAAAGGGAATTTACATATAAATTACATAAAATATATATGAAGAGATAACAATAAGAGATCCAAGAAGTATTAGAGAATTATAGATATAAACTTAGATAAAACCACCAAATTCCTATTTGACTTTGGACATGGCACTTATTATATTGATGTATGTGTATGAATGCACTGAAAATATAGCTAGAGTTAGATTTCGTTCTTAAAGCGTTGCATGATGAATGAAAGTTAATGTGTTAGTTTTCATAATGTAGTTTTTCATCTAACAGAACCACGTTGTCATCAATCACATTACACCATGATAGAAATTTAGCTGGAGTTAGCTTTCATTCATAATACATCGCATGGTAACTAAAAACTAATCTGTGTTAGTTTTCATAAGTTAGTTTTCCATCTAACACAACCACATTGTCATCAAATACATTACACCATAACATAAATCTAGTGGAGTTAGCTTCCTTCTAACAACATGGCATGGTGAGTGAAACCTAACGTCCGATAGCTTTCATAATGAAGTTTTCCATCTAACACAACTACATTGTCATCAATCACATTGCACCACGATGGAAATCTAGATGGAGTTAGTTTTTGTTCTTAAAACATTGCACGGTTAGTGAAATCTAAAGTGTGTTACTTTTCATAAGGTTTTTTTCATCTGAAAACCACATTGTCATCAATCACATCACACCATGATGGAAATCTAGTTACAATTAGATTTTGTTCTTAAAACATTGCACCGTGAGTGAAAGGTAATGTGTGTTAGTTTTCATAATGCGGTTTTAAATTTAACACAACCACATTGTTATCAATCGCATTGCATCATGGTGGAAATCTAGCTAGAGTTGGATTTCGTTCTTAAAACATTGCACAGTGAGTGAAAGCTAATGTGTGTTAGTTTTCATAAGTTATCTTTCTATCTAAAATAGCCACATTGTCATTAAATATATCACACCATGATGGAAATACAGCTAGAGTTAGCTTTCATTTTAACAACATGGCACGATGAGAGAAAGCTAATGTGTGTTAGCTTTCATAAGGTAGTTTTTCATTTACTACAACCACATTTTCACCAATCACATTGCACCGCAATGAAGATCTAGTTGGAGTTAGCTTTCGTCCTTAAATCGTTGCACAATGAGTGAAATCTAATGTGTGTTAGTTTTCATAATGTAATTTTTCATCTCGCACAACCACATTGTCATCGATCACAATTCAGCATGATGGAAATCTATTTCGAGATAGTTTTCGTTCCTAAGACATTGCACGGTGAGTAAAAGCTAATGTGTGTTAGTTGTCATAAGTTAGTTTTTCATCTAACATGACCACATTGTCCTCGAATACATTACACCGTGATGGAAATCTATTTTGAGTTAGCTTTCCTTCTAACATGGCATGATGAGTAAAAGATAATGTGTGTTAGTTCATTGCACCATGATGGAAAGCTATTTGGAGTTATATTTTATTCTTAAAACATTGCACATTGAGTGAAAGTTAATGTGTGTTAGTTTTCATAAGGTAGTTTTCTATCTAAAACAACCACATTGTCATCAAATACATAACACGATGATGGAAATCTAGTTATAATTAGGTTTACTTTTAATGTGTTAGCTTCCATTTTTAAAGCATTGTACGATGAGTGAAAGTTAATGTGTGTTAGCTCATTGCACCCAGATGGAATTCTACCTAGAGTTATCTTTTGTTTTTAAAACATTGCACGGTGAGTGAAAATTAATGTGTGTTAGAATTCATAAGGTATCTTTCTATCTAAAAGAGTCACATTGTCATCAAATACATAACACCATGATGGAAATATAGCTGAAGTTAGTTTTAGTCCTTAAATCATTCCACGATGAGTGAAATCTAATGTTTTAGCTTTCATAATGTAGTTTCCATCTAACACAACCACATTGTCATCAATCACAATGCACCATGATGGAAATCTAGTTGGATTTAGCTTTCATAAGATAGTTTTCCATCTAACACAACCACATTGTCATCAAATACATTACACCGTGATGGAAATCTAGTTGGAGTTAGCTTTTCTCCTAACAACATGGCACAATGTGTGAAAGATCATGTGTGCTAGTTCATTACACCATGATGAAAATCTAGCTGAAATTAGTTTTCTATCTAACACAACCACATTGTCACATTGCATTATGATGGAAATCTAGTTGGAGTTAGCTTTAAACCTTAAATAGTTGCACGGTGAGTGAAATATAATGTGTGTTAGCTTTCATAATGTAGTTTTTCATTTAGCACAAACACATTGACATCAATCAAAATGAACTATGTTGGAAATATAGCTAGAGTTAGCTTTCGTTCCTAAAACGTTGCATGGTGAGTAATAACTAATGTGTGATAGCTTTCATAAGGTAGTTTTCCATCTAATACAGCCACATTGTCATCAAATACATTACACCATGATGCAAATTTAGCTCAAGTTAGTTTTCCTTCTAACAACATGGCAGGATGAGTGAAAGCTAATGTGTGTTAGCTTTCATAAGATAGTTTTTCATCTAACACAACCACATCGTCATCGATCACATTGCTTTGTGATGGAAATCTAGATGGAGTTATCTTTCATCCTTAAATCATTGCATGGTGAGTGAAATATAATGTGTGTTAGCTTTCATAATGTAGTTTTTCACCTAGCACAACCACATTGTCATCAATCACAATGCACCATGATGAAAATATAGCTAGAGTTAGATTTCATTCTTAAAATATTGCACGGTGAGTAAAGATAATGTTTGTTAGCTTTCATAAGGTAGTTTTCCATTTAACACGACCACATTGTTATCAAATACATTACATCGTGGTGGAAATCTAGCTGGAGTTAGCTTTCCTTCTAACAACATGGTACTATAAAAAAAAGCTTATGTGTGTTAGCTCATTACACGATGATGGAAATCTAGTTGTAGTTAGATTTCATTTTAAAAACATGGCACGATGAGTGAAAGCTAACATGTTTTAGTTTTTATAAGGTAGTTTTCCATGTAACATAACCACATTGTCATCAATCACATTGCAACAAAATATAGCTAGAGTTAGCTTTCATCCTTAAATCGTTCCACGGTGAGTGAAATCTAATGTGTGTAAGCTTTCATAGTGTAGTTTTCCATCTAGCACAACCACATTGTCATCAATCACAATGCACCATGATGGAAATCTAGTTGGAGGTAACTTTCATTCTTAAAACATTACACAGTGAGTAAAGCTAATGTCTATTAGCTTTCATAAGGTAGTTTTCCATCTAACACAACTACATTGTCATCAAATACATTACACCATGATGGAAATCTAGCTGGAGTTAGCTTTCCTTCTAACAACATGGCACTATAAGGGAAATCTTATGTGTGTTAGCTCATTACACCATGATGAAAATATAGCTGGAGTTAGCTTTCATTTTAACAACATGGCAAGATTAGTGAAATTGAATGTGTGTTATCTTTCATAAGATAGTTTTCTACGTAACACAACCACATTGTTATGAATCACATTGCATCATGTGGAAAATCTAGCTGAAGTTAGCTTTCATCGTTAAATCGGTGCATGGCGAGTGAAATCTAATGTGTGGAAGCTTTCATAGAGTAGTTTTCCATCTAGCACAACCACATTGTGATCAATCACAATGCACCATGATGGAAATATAGATGGATTTAGTTTTCGTTCTTAAAACATTGCATGGTGAGTAAAAACCAATTTGTATTTGTAAAAATAATATATCAATGCTATGAGCAATGATGCTAAGAAGAAGCACAGGAAATAGATCTTGCTACTAAGAATTCTCACAAGCATACACAGGAAAAATAGAGAGAAGAAAAGAGACTGAATCATATGAATGAAGAGATGAATATTGGTGTGTATCCTTCCATTGAATAATTATGAACAATAGTGTACATAAATAGTACATCCCTCATAGAAAATTCAAATTGTATGGAAACAACTCATAAAGCTCAAAAAGGCTGACTTACCAAAATATAGCAAACCCCCATAGGTGGATAAAGCACTTGCTAAATCTATCAAGGACCTCATGAGTTGGAAAAAGCATGAGTGAGTTGTCAAGGAGATGAAAATAACATGCTAATTCTAGAAAATGGAGAAAAAAATAATGGAGGATGGGTTGGAAACAAAAGCTCCTAGTTTCCTAGTTGACTAGCTTTTATCTTATCCATAGAAAAGCAGGAAAAAGCAGAAAAAGCAGAAAAAGTAGAATCTGCTATAAAGTCCTGTATACTAATTTTGGATCAACCAAAAATCAGAAATAAATCATTCCTAGGATATAGATGGCATGTATTGACTTTAAGGTGCAAGTGGATGCCAACTAATTAAGCTAGTGGGTGAATAATTAATCAAATAATGATTAATTATTTTATCCTAAGTTATGAGTGGGTTTAATATATTCCAACACCCCCCTATAAGTCTGAATTCACGATGGTATGAAAAAAAATATGGATGCATATAGGGCCCAGCAACAAGGCTATGGTCACCCTTTAACAATTATTATGTCCAGAAATGTGAGGAAAGAGGCAAAACCACATGAGGAAAATCCTCCCTCAAGATAGGACAAGGCACAAAATTTGTATGTCTTCAGCATATCTTCATATTCACTTTAATGAGCTGACTGAATTGCTTCTGGATTAAGGACGCACTGAAGAAATCATGAACTCCATGATCATGTGCTGGAGTGTAGAACCTGCAAGAAGGAAGAGGAGAGACTCCTCATATCTCATCATCTGATGAAGTAGGAGCATTATCTGAATGCTTCTTTCTACTGTCAAACTCTTATATGCAAACATAATCTGAAATGGAAAAGAGATCTGTGCATATTCCTTCCCAAAGAGTACAAAAGTTAAGGCAATTTATTTCACACCCAATTCCCTGAATAGCTGCAAAATTGTGATGTGGATCACATGTCAATATTCCAATTTGATGTAGCACTTGTATAGATCTGATATGAGGCTTATAAAACTCTGATATATCAGAAATATTAGCATATGGAACAGCAAATACATAGGCTTCAGTGGCTCCATGAGGATATAGGGCTAGACTAGGACAATTATGAACAACTGGGGAAAACTGATAGGTGTAAAAATATGAATGATGGATGGGCATAAGATCTGAACCATAAGTGTTTAGAATAGATCCAAACATGTTTAATATCAGTCCATATATGACTAAGGTCATGGATAACCATCCACTGAAAGTTAAGAAAGACTTCAAATCATGTAAGATAAATATCACTGCATAAGAGACCAATGAGGAATTAACTAGTGAACTTGGGATTTGTATAGTCTTTGGATTATTCAGAGGTATGGTAGATGGAATGGATGGTGGTATTATATTTGTATCAACCTACAAATATGCTTCTAAATTAGAATCCAAAGGATCACATATAAGCATATCAATAGACTCATGGGAATACACTGGTAATGAATCCTCTGTATGAAAGGAGGAAAGAATGAGATGTTCACAATCTTCAAGAAGGCTCTAAGTATTGATGCCAAGAACAAAGGAGGATATGCTGAAGAACATGAGATCAAGTAAGGTAAGTGGTATGACACAAATAATGATTGATGTGGCTAAGCAAACATCCTGGAAGTCACTAGGTTGTGCACCATCAATGAGAGAGGTATGCAAGAGGTGTAAAGAATCTGGCACATAGATCTCATAATATAAGATAGGAGATTGAGAGAACAATGAATGGGTTATAGGATCATAATCAATATCAGTAGCAGCTCCATATGTTACTTATTTTTCATCAATAGTATCACAAGAAGAAAAATCACCTTCAAGAGATACAGAAAAAGATGGCTCTTCAATATTTGCTTCTTCATTGAAGGAGGAAGCATTCGAATGAAAGAGGGAAGAAGAAACATGAACTATGTGAGAAAATTATTCATCATGATCAACTTCATCAGAGAATGTAGAGGCCAATAAATCTTGAGAGAGAGAACAAGAGGATATGCTAGGTTCGATCCATGCTTCATCTTCAATTTCCTGCAAACCAAAAGCTTTGTCCAAAATTTTCCAAAGCTCAAATGAAAATTCAGCAGAATCTATGAGATGATATATATTTGGAGACATTCCCAAACACATAATTCTATAAGCTCTATCAAAATTATTTATCCAATCAATCTTCTCTTCATAAGACTCAGGTTCACTCAATGCACCAATGGAGACATCAAAGAGACATTGCCTCTTCAAGTATGCACTCATCTTTGGCTTCCAATCAGCATAGTTGAAAGGAGATAGTAGAGGAAATTTTGAATCCATATTGAAGTTGTTGATATGCTCTAATAGATACTCTCTGCAACCTGCAAAACAAACTAGGAGAAAATCTTGTAAGCTAGACAAGCTCTTATTCAAAGAGGGATAGCAGATTGGATGCGCTCTTCAACTCTGTAGAACTTGATCAACCTTGTATCTCTGATACCATGTATAAATAATAGATCAATTCTATGAGCAATGATGCTAAGAAGAAGCACAGGAAATAGATCTTGATACTAAGAATTCTCACAAGCATACATAAGAAAAATAGAGAGAAGAAAAGAGACTGAATCATATGAATGAAGAGATAAATATTGGTGTGTATCCTTCCATTGAATAATTATGAATAATAGTGTACATAAATAGTACATCCCTCATATGAAAGTCAAATTGTATGGAAACAACTCATAAAGCTCAAAAAGGCTGACTTACCAAAATATAGCAAACCCCCATAGGTGGATAAAGCACTTGCTAAATCTATCAAGGACCTCACGAGTTGGAAAAAGCATGAGTGAGTTGTCAAGGAGATGGAAATAACATGCTAATCCTAGAAAATGGAGAAAAACTAATGGAGGATGGGTTGGAAACAAAATCTCCCAGTTTCCTAGTTGACTAGCTTTTATCTTATCCATAGAAAAGCAGGAAAAAACAGAAAAAACAGAATCTACTGTAAAGTCCTGTATACTAATTCTGGATCAACCCAAAATCAGAAATAAATAATTCCTATGATATAGATGGAATGTATTGACTTTAAGGTGCAAGTGGATGCCAACTAATTAAACTAGTGGGTGAATAATTAATCAAATAATGATTAATTATTTTATCCTAAGTTATGAGTGGGTTTAATATATTCCAACAGTATTAGCATTCATAAGGTAGTTTTCCATCTAACATGGCCACATTGTCATCAAATACATTACACCGTGATGGAAATCTAGCTGAAGTTAGCTTTTTTTCTAACTGCAGGGCATATGAGAGAAAGCTTATGTGTGTTAGCTCATTACACCATGATGGAAATCTAGATAGAGATATCTTTCCTTTTAACATCATGGCATGATGAGTGAATGCTAACGTGTGTTAGTTTTCATAAGGTAGTGTTCAATCTACCAAAACCACATTGTCATCAATCATGTTGTACAGTGATGGAAATCTAGTTGGAGTAGCTTTCGTACCCAAATCATTGTATGGTGAGTGACAAAATGTTGGAAGAAAGGTATAATGTTATAATTTCAGAGAATGAACTTGTTTTACTTCTCCCTATTACACTAAGATACCTTTGTTTAGAGTCAAGAGCAACAAAAGTGTCATTTTTAGAGTTATAAAAAAATATCACATTTCACACTTTTAAAATAATTTGGAAAAGCTTCTTGAAATAGTTTTCCATCTAACACAACCACATCGTCATCGATCACGTCTCATCGTGATGGAAATCTAGCTGGATTTACCTTTTGTCCTTAAATCATTGCATGATGAGTGAAATCTAATATGGGTTAGCTTTCATAATGTAGTTTTCCATCTAGCACAACCACATTGTCATCAATCACAATGCACTAGATAGAAATCTAGCTAGAGTTAGCTTTCGTTCTTAAAACATTGCACAATGAGTAAAGCTAATGGATGTTAGCTTTCATAAAGTAGTTTTTCATCTAACACACCCAGATTGTTATCAAATACATTACACCATGATAGAAATCTAGTTAGAGTTAGATTTACTTCTAACAACATGGCACTATAAGGGAAAGCTTATGTGTGTTAGTTCATTACACCATGATGGAAATATAATTGGAGTTAGTTTTCCTTTTAAAAACATGGATCGATGAGTGAAAGCTAATGTGTGTTAGCTTCCATACAGTAGTTTTCCATCCAACACAACCACATTGTCATCAATCACATTGCGTTGTGTTGAAAATCTAGCTGAAGTTAGCTTTCAACCTTAAATCGTTGCACTGTGAGTGAAATCTAATGTGTGTAAGATTTGATAGTTTAGTTTTCCATCTAGCACAACCACATTGTCATCAATAACAATGCACCATGATGGAAACCTAACTGGAGTTAGCTTTCGTTCTTAAAACATTGCACGGTGAGTAAGCGCTAATGTGTGTTAGCTTTCATAAAGTAGTTTTCCATCTAACACTGCCACATTGTCATCAAATACATTACACCATGATGAAAATCTAGCTAGAGTTAGCTTTCCTTCTAACATGACACTATGAGTGAAACCTTATGTATGTTAGCTCACTACACCATTATAAAAATCTAGTTGGAGTTATCTTTGTTTTTAACAACATGGCATGGTGAGTGAAAGCTAATGTGTGTTAGCTTTCATAAGGTAGTTTTCTATCTAACACAACCACATTGTCAAATTGCATCGTGATGAAAATATAGCTGGAGTTAGCTTTCAACCTTAAATCGGTGCACTGTGAGTGAAATCTAATGTCTGTTAGATTTCATAATGTAGTTTTCCATTTAGCACAACCACATTGTCATCAATCAAAATGCACCATGTTGAAAATCTAGCTAGAGTTAGCTTTAGTTCTTAAAACATTGCACGGTGAATAATAGCTAATGTGTGTTAGCTTTCGTAAGGTAGTTTTTCATATAACATAGCCACATTGTTATCAAATACATTACACCATGATGCAAATCTAGTTGGATTTAGCTTTCCTTCTAAGAACATGCCACGATGAGTGAAAGCCAATGTGAGTTAGCTTTCATAAGGTAGTTTTCCATCTAACACAACCACATCATCATTGATCACATTGCACCGTGATGGAAATCTAGCTGGAGTTAGCTTTCATCATTAAATCATTGCACGATGAATAAAATCTAATGTGTGTTAGATTTCATAATGTAGTTTTCCATCTAGCACAACCACATTATCATCAATCACAATGCACCATCATGGAAATCTAGCTAGATTTAGCTTTGGTTTTTTAAAGATTGCACAGTTAGTAAAGCCAATGTCTGTTAGCTTTCATAAGGTAGTTTTTTGTCTAACAAAGCCACATTATTATCAAATACATTACACCTTGATGGAAATCTAGCTGGAGTTAGCTTTCCTTTTAACAACATGGCACTATAAGGGAAAGATTATGTGTGTTAGCTCATTACACCATGATGGAAATCTAGCTAGATTTAGCTTTCCTTTTAACAACATGGCACGATGAGTGAAATCTAACATGTGTTAGCTTTCATAAGATAGTTTTCCATGTAACCCAACAACATTGTCATCAAGCACATTGCACCGTGTTGGAATTCTAGCTAGAGTTAGCTTTAATCCTTAAATCATTGCATGGTGAGTGAAATATAATGTGTGTAAGATTTCATAGTGTATTTTTCCATCTAGCACAATGACATTGTCATCAATCACAAAGCACCATGATGGAAATCTAGCTGGAGTTAGGTTTCGTTCTTAAAACATTGCATGGTGAGTAAATCTAATATTTGTTAAGCTTCATAAGGTAGTTTTCCATGTAACACAACAACATTGTCATCAAATACATTACACCGTGATGGAAATATAGCTTGAGTTAGCTTTCCTTCTAACAACATGGCACTATAAGGAAAGCTTATGTATGTTAGCTCATTACACCGTGATTGAAATCTAGCTGGAGTTAGATTTCATTTTAACAACATGCCACGATGAGGCATACTTTAGACATATAATAAAGGCTTGCGTAGAGGCCTTATAATAGAGTGATGTAATCATCAATTAAGACTATAGTCATTTAAAGATTAGGCATTTGGGAGTTGCATAACATAATCCTCTCCTTCGACAATGTAATTAGACAATGCATCACCAAATAAAAAAGAAATCTAATTTGTCTTATTCTTTTGAGCACTCTTGTCTATAATCTTGTGTGTGTATATCCAACAATGATTACTGACCAAAAATACACCATCTGCAAGGTTTCAAATTCTCTCAAAATTAAACACATGCTTAGAAAGGGTGCCAAATTAGCTTGAAAATCCCTTTCAAACTCAATTGGTAAAGGCCCAGATTTTACACAAAATAATTAGAAACCTCTTGACCCAAATTTTATAAAGCAAAAATACTCAAACCCCAATGAAGTGGTAAAAAAAAGTTGATGTGGAAAAATCCTTCACAGGAAAAAGAGCATTTCAAACTCATCCATATAATTTGAACAAAAGCATCATAGATACAATATGCTAGTCATAAAATCAATGCTAGCTAACTTGAAAAGCTAGAACTATGTGTGTTTCTAATGTTAGTGAGGTCCAATTTTTTTATGTAAACCAATGAACAATAGCAGCATCAGTGAATTGTGAGATATACAATAAAAGGTGTTCAGTCATATATATCAACAAGCAACAATGAAAGCACAAGTAAGGGATTAAGGTCCCGAAAAGCTTTACAACTGAGGAAGAAAAATAACCCCCAAAATAATTGTCTTGAGAACCTTTTTGAACCCCACAGGCCTGCCCTCATTGTTAAAAGTCACTCGCCATTTGTCTGGCTTAAGTATCTTTATTCCCTACAGCATAATAGTAAGGAAAAATCCATACTCAGAAATGTATTTCCTTGCACTAAACAATTGTCAATGAAGACAATTCCCAGAATAGAGAGTTTACTAGATAAGAGGAAAGACAAATATTGAACTTTAATGGAGAAAATCGCAAGTACTCTAAAGAATCCAGCAGAAAGGAATGCATAGTAGTCTTCAGAAGAAAGAAAAGAAAAGATTACTTTTATAGACTGATATGTAAGAAAAAGAAAAGCTAACTTTTATAGACTTGTATAAACTATACATAATGCAAAAAAAGTGGAACCAACAGCCACCCATCTTGGCTACTGGGAAGATTTTCTGCAAAAGTATCCATCATTGGGGTTGAGGCCTAAGTTGTTTATCAGACTCAGCAGCAGATAACATAAAGAGATATTTCTCAAGGAAGATACCCATAGGATAGGCACTTCTTAGAGAAACAACCTGGCTAGCAGATAAAATTATCTGTTTAAATGAGAAAAAATGGCATAGCCAATGGCCAACTTGGATGTCCCTATCCTGAAAGCAAGCACATGATAAGGAATGCTAGTGCACAGTTCAAGCAAAGACAAATTGGTCATACAAAGTCAAGGTGATAAAGCTTTTCCTTTAGCTTGAACATCAAACTGTTCACTGCGTTGAAATTTGAAAAAACTAAATTCTTAATGCCTTCTATGTCAAAATAGTTAATATATCCTCAAGCACCAAGGGTTAGCTCAATCAATTGGTGCCACTGTTACCAAGACATTGCCAGTAATTCGGAGTGCTATGCAAGTCCTTGGTTTGATTCCCATGGGATTAGGCACACCAAGTCTATGCCACCTGCTTTAGACTTGGTATCATCCTCAAAATGGAGGGGAGTGCCTGGAAGTTTCCCAAAGAGTTATTTCCAAGGAAAAGAATGTAAATATAACCTCAACTTTATGCATTTAGGTGCTTTGATTAAGGTTACTAAAAGACCTGAATGTAGTCATGCCATCTAACATCTCTAAGAATTTTGCAAATAGGGGCCATCAATGTTTATTAAGAAAAATAACTAAAAATAAAAACAGATTAGAAATACTATGTTGAAGAGAACGAAATATGATCGCATTTGGCATGAACACACTAGTTGTTGAAAGTGATTGGAATCTAATGCAACACATAGATGGATAGCAATAGATTATATCTACGTGTGTCAAGCACTGCAGAAGTAAAGTAAATCTATGAGAAGATCCCAACATTTTCTTTATCTATGCATGTGGTTAAATATGCTAAATTTCATGTTTAAAGATAAACATTGATCTCAATGAAGAAATTGCAGGATAAATGGAGTAAGAGCGCTTTCCAGTGAATAAGAGAACCCTTAAATTTTGATTGGTGCTGGAAACTGCATGAACTAATGAATAACACCTGCAAGTTTCAAACACATGCTAACTGCTTGAGTCCCCATTTTACTACCATTGAAAAAAGAAAGATCACCTGGTACTAGATAGACTTTGAACTGTACATATTTCTTTATTGGCTAAGATATGATCTAGGCTTATTTTTGTAATAATAACCTAAAAATCTGTTTTGAAAAAGTCACTATAATATATATATATAAAGAGAGAGAGAGAGACTAGCGGGTAATGCTACTACTTTGGAATTACACCTGCATTCATCAAGAGGTAGTTTAGCCACCTTCTCACGCTCCTATTTGTGTGGCAATAATCACCGTCTAGCTCCACTATATTCTGCAAGATTACATCATATGGAATTTATGTAGGTTTGGAATGTGTGTCGAATCGTCGATTATCCCTCTCCTTTTCTAAGGGGAAGGTAATTTACATTAATATATAGTAATAGAATGTAACCACTATAGATCAATCATAGTTACAGTACCAAATTTCTGAAGACTATTTCTTCCAATGTAGATATGCCATGCTCAATTCTCTTATAACCATGTGGGTAGTATAAGATTAGAACTTTTATCTAAAGCATTGAAGTCGGGAATTAACCCCATGATTTATTTCCATTCACTTAGCGCTCTACTTAAAAAATTCTATGCCCTTATAATAGACTGTAAACATATAAAAGGACAGCCCTAAACACTTACAACTTGGCCTATCCTAGACTAGTAAGCCTCCTCTACAAATCTAGATGACTAAAACTCAAACAAAAATCCTATAAACCCCTTTCGCAAGTCATCTCATCCTCTTGACCTGTCAAAGAAAGGGACTGTAATTTTATAGAGGGGAAGCCATTTGATGGAATTTTATTATCCTATCTCAAACCTACAACACTACCCTATTCCCTTCACAATCTAACTCCCTAACGCAAGACTTAAAACCCCCTCAATGTCATACCCTAAGGGAACATACACAGCCAAAGAGGACTGTTTATCTTGCAAACATTTCCAGCCCTATACAGTTGGGATCTATCACTTATTCATTTAATCATACCCATCTAAAGAAGCTCTTACACTTAGCTTAATTATCAATAGTTTTTCAATAGATGAATCTACATTTTGAGCATGATTGAGTGACATTTTCTATTTGGCTGGAAATTGCATGTTATTGGACAGTCATAGAGATTTCACATTTGCTGGAAATTACCTTGACTTTGATAGTCCATTTGTTGTGATAATATTGAGCTTCAAAACAATTGGTTGATACTTGTCCATAAATACTAAAGTGTCTTGTCATTTTGCAAGCTGAAATTTGTTTTGGGACAGCCATTTAGGCCATTAAGTTGAATGGAAACTTCATATTCTTACTGTGTACTTGTCAAGCTGGAAATCATATTTTTCCCTCGCAAAGTCTTTATTGTAGGCTTGCATTTGAGGGATAAATATCCAAAATATACAACCCTTCGATTTGAGTAAAATAGCCTTTGAAGTAATCTACAGGATCCAATCTTGATCCTTGAAGCATTCAATAAAAATAAAATCACTGCAGTCTGCCAATCAATAGCACTCATCTACCTAAGCACTCAAAAAAAAAATTAAAGGATGACAGAGATGTAATCACATATAGAGACCATAAAAAAGGAGATAAAATTAATTTGATGTAATAATGGCTTTGGCAGGGTAGGCAGGTCTTGTTATAGAAATCCTTTTAGATTTGAGAATTCGGGGCCAATTACATCATGTACTAATATTCCTTGGCATATATATAAATACTGTAATAATTCACATAAAAACCTCATAATTGAGACCCTGAAAAAAACCCTGCCCAAATATCTGAGCTTAATACATCCACAAAAAATGTCTATTTCTCAAAAAATGACTGTAAATGGAAGTACTTTGATGTCTATTTCTCAAAAAATATTGGACCTAGATAGTATGGTCCTTATAATGTTCTAGCAAGGGTGGGACAAGTTGCATATATTCTTGAAATGTGATGGTCACAAGTGCATATCACCTTTTATGTCTCATGCTTGAAGAAGATGGTAGGAGAAAATGTTAAAATTTCAAATATCTTACCTCCCATAGAGAGAGAAAACAAGCCAAGAACAAGGGCAGTAGAGAGAAACTTAGACACAAAAGAATACATATGGCCTTAGGAAAATCATTTGTATTGAAAATAGACAAATCACTTGACTGATAAAATATAGATGAGAGTTGGGTAATTATACAAAACTTGAGAGTAGGTGCATCGCCCAATAGGATTTTTGAGCCTACGATTTTAAATTCAACCTTCGCCAAACATATAAATATAATAATGGTATAATATAAGGTCAACCATGGGAAAAAGTGAAGATTCAACCTATTTTCAACACCCTCCCTTAATTTTAACAAGAGACCACCAAGATAAGACATTACACACATCCCTCTTAACACTAAACAAGGGCCATGTCAAGAAGACATATCATCCCCCGTAAATGCGATATCTCTCTTTCAAATCAATGGAATATCATCAACAATCATATCATCAACCTCGGTGAGAAGAGCCATGGTGGAGGAGGCTTCCAATCATTTTCTACTTTGCTCTTTGGTTCAAGGACTTGACCTATATAGAGGAAGAGGAGTTGGATTAGATGGATCAATCAAAAAGTATTCTTCATCATCATTGAACTGCTCAACTACTGCATGAGTTCTAGAAGGAGCATTCAATAATGGAGAAGTGGAGCCAAGCAAGTCATAAATAAAGTCCTCACCACCATCATTTGTCTATCTAGTCATTATAAGAAGAGTGATTGAGGAAATACTCATACGCTTAATAGTATGACCAACATCATAATGTGAAGGAGAAAAAATCCATTTAAACATGTTGGGAATCATCTATAAGAGAGTCATCTGTAAAAATGAACCAAAAATATGCTAGCAAAACGTGAGTGGGAACTTCATCAAAAATAGCATCTCTATGTTCAGTCACCTCGTGAGTGGAAGGATAATATAGATAATATGCCTTGGAAACTTAATTTTAGCCCACCACAACGTAGCAATGATTGTTAGGTTTCAATTTGTTTCTCTTTTCACAAGCAATATGGGCCCGTGCATTCAATCCAAAAACCCTAAATGTGAAACTAAAAGTTTGTTTCCAAGAAATTTCTCACATGGAGTCACACCATGGAAAAAGATTTGAATGATGAAAATAGCGAGCCAAACCTATAAATATAATTATGATACAATATAAGGTTAATCTTGACTGAACGTGAAGATTACACTGCAAGTGTTTGTACCTTTGTAAGTGTTCTCATCCAAGGTGCACTTGTCAGTTCAACAAGCACCTCTAAAGGTGTCCAAGACTTGAGCACACACAGAGAAGGTGCAGTGGTAGGTCACATCAGTTTGTATAGTAGCTTTAATGACAACATAAGTGTAGTTGTAGGAATGCACAAAGAACAATTCAGCAAGGGAAGGGGAATTTCACTTCGTTGCATCAAAAGTACCACAAGAAGCCATAACAGTAGAGCAGTTACAGGCACATATGATGGAGATACAATTCGTACAGTGGACAGCATTTGGGAGGGTGAGCTCATCAATCCTTAACCCAACAGTGTGGTGCATTGATTGTAAAGGAGAGATCAATATTATGTAAGGGACTGCAGTTCTTTATTTAGCAATCTAGAATTAAGAAGTGGCTTTCATTAGTTGCATTTCTAGTTTGAGAAAGGCAAGTTCCAAAAGTAGCAGCACTTTTCTATTTGTAAGACACTGTTCAGATTTAGAACAATTGTAATTTTAGGTTTGCTTTTATAGTTTAAAAGGGCAGCACATGGGTATTGACTAGTGTAGATAAAGGGTGCATATCCCAAGGAGGGTATTTCTCCTTGATCAGAGCACACTAGTTAAGACTATTCATCATGCAGGGATCTAATCAATGGGAAAAAATAGATCTTAGGGTTGAGACTTATTTCAGGAATGGATGCACTTCTTGATTAGACTATTTTGTAACCTTGGAAGCCTTCCTTGAATTATAAAATAAGTCTCGGGTAGGATTTAAGCATTCAATTCAGTAGAGAGGAATGAATGATTAGAGTTGGTATTTAATGTTTCTACCGTTCTAGTATTTCCTACTTTTCAGTGTAATAAACAGTTATGTGATTTGAGTTTCAGATTGTTGTGTTTTTTTAAATGTATAATACTTCTTATGTTTACAAGGACATACTTACAGCCATGCCATAGAGGGTTTTACAAGCCCAATCAACTCACTGCTTCCCATTATACCACACTCCCGTGGGAAAAATTGTTGTACTTGCTACTATAATTTCAGTTTGATGCTCTGGTGCAGAGGAGTGCCTCCCACCCCCTTGCTCCCGCTCCCAAATCTCACTCCTTTTGGAAGTTTTCTCCCAAAACAATCCTAGTTTTGGGAGTGCACTCCCAAGGCACTCCCGAGACACTCCCTACCTCTCCTATACTAAAAGCTCCTATACTAGGTTGATCATTTGATAACAATGTTATGGTACCTCCGTTCTTTGCCAAGCTCCTATAAAAATTGTTATCGTTCATCATTTGATGACAATGTTATAAAAGTTATAACTACTAGATGATTGATGTTATATGTTTTAATCCATGTTTTCTATAGCTAATTCAACATACTACATGTTTTTTAGATATAAATCCATCAAAATATATTAAAATATATAATATATACTATATTAAAAAACGCTCCCAAAAAGTGGGCTTTTGAAAATTTTTCTTTTCAGTCTGCTCCTCCTCCCCACTCCCAACAACATAGGTTTGATGTGTTTTAGTCCCTAGTAAATATCAAATTGCCATTTTGATAATACTTTCATTGTTTTGTTGATCTTAAGTAGGTAGGTTAGGTCAGATTGCTAGGACTGTTACCATGTCCTGAGAATTTCAACATACACCCCTATTTTCCTGAGAATTTCAACATACACCCCTATTTTCAACATAAATGATAAGACGGTTGTAGGTATCAGTCATCTATTCCACCCAAAACAATCCAATGGAAAGCATAGAAAAGACCAGCTACCCCAGCAAGTGTTAGTAGATAACTTGACAAGTTACAATCATTTCAAGCTTGGATTTTCCAAACCGCAAAGTAATTAATGAGTCATGTAGTTAAGGACTTTAAATGCAGGATACATCCCCATACGTGTCTTTCTTAATGAATATATCCAGATTCCAAAACTATCAACGTGCCTATAGATGAATACCAATGAGTGTAAAGAATCTTTTGAATATCAAGAGCAGATTCATATGGCCCTATGTGCACTTCTACCCAGAATTATACACCAAACTTATGCAATTTTGAATTTTATGATGTCTTTCTATCAAGCAGTAAATGTTTATGGTTCAATCACTATCAGGTGACTCTGTATGCAGGAGTATTTCTAGCTTTAGATTTTTTTTCTAATTCTAATTGCAGGGGGGTAAAGTGTGAACTGCTTGATGTGATAATTTATGGTTCATGTGCATTAACTTATGGTTGAGATGCTAAATAGAATATTATGAAAGGCTATTAAAAAATGTACCCGAGTCATTAAAGTTAAATTAGTAGGTGTTTCAATATTTAGTTTGTGTGCCTGCTTTAAATTTGTACAAATATAGAGATAAGAGAATTGTTTGTGAAGAAATTGCAGGAAAAATGTTCTACACTGGAAGTGGACACTATCATTGGATAGCCTAGTCTTGAAAATTCCTTTGCACAAGAACCTCAAAGTATGTATACCTAATCTGCTTGATCATTTGTTGATTTCAATTTTTCAAATATTGTGTAGGGAATAGTAAATAGATGTATTTATCTTATTCATAATTCTTCCCCTTGGTTTCTGACGTTTTTGACTCATTGTTTTCCTGTGTTTGATAAACACTACTGATACATGGCCAAGTGTTGATATTGAAGATCTTCATAACAATCCTCTGCCATCAAAATCCATTGACAAGTTTACATCAAAATCTAACCCCTCAATATCTAGAGATAGAAATGGTGAAGTTTCCATAACTTATATGCATACTATAGATATTGAAGCTCTTATTCCAAAGCTTTGGCATTCTGACTATTATATGGAACCAACAATACAAGAGTTAGCAATTAAAGAGAGTGCAGAACCTGACTATTGTTGTCGGGTTAGAGATTTTGTTGTAGGTAGAAGAGGTCATAGATCAGTAAATTATTTTGGGGAAACAGATGTTAGATACCTAGACTTGGAGAGTATTATTCAATTCAACCAGTGCAAGGTCCTTGGGTACATGGATGAAAGCAAAAAGCCTCCTGTAGGCCAAGGTCTAAACAAATCTACAGGAATATCATTATTAAATGTGAAATGAAAAGACAAAAATACGGGTCAATATTTCTTAGAAGGCCCCGAGGTGAAATTTTTTGAGAAAAGTCTAAAATGGAAAACTAAAGAGCAAAGTGCTGACTTTATCTCATATAATGCCAGCAAGGGGGAATGGAATTCTAGGTAAAACATTTCAGCGAATATTGCCTTGATGGACTTGACAACAAGTGAGGAAGGATCGATGCCTTGAATATTATAGTACCCTAGGCCCTGGTTATAGTAGGAAGCATAGCTAGTGTGATGTCTATTGCTTGGTGCGCATGTGGAGTTTGTTGCAATGGGAAGAATGCATGTAAACACTATAAAAACATCATCAATATACATCAAAAGAACATATATGAGAGCAGAACAGTCTTCCATTATATTAAGAGGCATCATCACATTACAACACAGATCTCCATCATTCCTGCTGGTTATCCAAACCCTACCGCCATTGAATGCTTCTAACCCTAGCTCCCCTGAATCAAAAACTGCATTTTATGTATATTATGTATTTCTAAATATGAACATTCAGATCCAATCCATAAGAATTGAGAAAAAAAAACCTGCCTAGCTTTGATCTTCGCTATCAAGAAGCTTGATTGAGACAATTGAAGCGGTTATAGCATGGATCTCCATCATTCCTGTCGGTTATCCAAACCATACTTCCATTGAATGCTTCTAACCCTAGCTCCCCTGAATCAAAAACTGGATTTTATGTATATTATGTATTTCTAAAGATAAAAATTCAAATACAATCCACAAGAATTGAGAAAACAAAACCTGCTTGGCTTTGTTCTTCGTCGTCAAGAAGCTTGATTGAGACAATCGAAGTAGCAGGTGGAAATGAATATTGTACAGCAAGCCAAATTGGGTGGGTGGGTTATTTAAGGGAAAACCAGTATAAATTAGAGTGAAAGGGTCAGGCCAATTCCTTGAATTATGGTTTGGAAAGAAAGAGTATTCCATTGTCACTGTCATCCCCGCAGTAAAGTTTTGGTACAACCAATATTTTTTCATCCCTAGTGTATTCATCTATTGGGGACACCTTAATTTTATCATTGTTGAAATTTTAGCAAATTGGTTTGAATATTTGAAATGCATATGAATAGCCGAACAAAATATTATTGCAGAAGATTGAGAAAATACCTAAAACGTTCATCCTGACCATAATGTAATACAACTTCATCTATGAAATTCCCTTTATTAAAAATCAGTGAAATCAACCCCTGAGAAGATACAGGTAGGTCCCCACGAGCTATGAGGTGAAGTTTTCCAACCCATGACTGAAATTCCGACCTGATCGAGCAATTTCTCTTCACAGCAAATGAGCAAAATCCATGATTTCATTGTCATTGGCAGTATAGCCACTAAAATTTCAAATTTTTAAAAGAGATTTGTCAAATATGGAAAATTAAGTTTAAGGTTTTTTTTTTTTAATTTATAGGTGTGACTAAAATGAGTTATGTTTGAGTGATTCAATTTATCATTTTTATAGATATGAAAATTGTTGTGTGTTGGTTTGAAAAAAAATTATGAAATTAATTAATTATTAATTTTTGTAACTATGGAAATTATTTTAAATGGTTATGTTATTTTTGTCACTATTCATTGAACTCACGAGAATATTTACATAGGGGACAACCACAATTTTTTAGCCGCACTGTTAGGGTTTCATCTCGTGTATTAGGGTTCTTGGGTTCACCTCTACTGTAGACGCCATGGTCACCACTGATGGTGGTTCCCAACTGCCCTCCTCCTATGCGCTCCCTCCTGAAATCAAATCTTTCACGTGCCTGGTTTCCAACTGCCCTCCTCCTATGTGCTCCCTCCTGAAATCAAATCTTTCACGTGCCTGGTTTCCAACTGCCCTCCTCCTTTCCTTTCAAAAGAGACTCTCCATATACATGAAGTGGTCAAACACCATTTTCAGAAGCAAATTTTATGAGGATAATGATGAAGAGAGGTTGTTAATCGATGAGTTGTTGCCGCAAGGCAAGGAAAATTTGTTTGAGAAGGCTACTATGGATTAGGGCTTGTCTGTAATAACAGTAAGAAATGATGGTGTTTCCAAAGGTAATCTAGGACCAATTGTTTTTTGTGGGGTTCTTCGTAATGATCAAGGCCATATGCTTTGAATGTATTATGGATATCTAGGAGTCGACAACAACAATGTTGTCAAACTGAAAGATCTAGCTCAAGGGCTTAGGATTACCATTAATAATGTATAGTGTTAGGTAATAGCTGAAGGGGACTCTTAGCTATGTCTGGTGGTTCACATAGCAACTAGACTACAAAGTGGAATATCTATATATTAATCAACATGCAAAAAATATAACCATGTATGTTCACAAACTCTGGTCAACTTAATCTCTGACATCTCCCTTGTAAAGTGTCATTTGGCAGATGTTTGTTATCAATTATCTGCCTTAAAATGTAGTGATGATCAATTTCATCCATCACTAAGTATTTTATGCATGATTAGCTCATCTTTCACTACATCCATGACGATCATTAGAGTTATAAAAGGCGAGGTTGACAAAATTTTAGAGTTTCATGAAAGGAGAGCTAGATGAAGAATTATTGAAGAGAATGGAAATTTTCTACTCACTTAGGGAGTACTCTTGTAATAAAAAAACATGATAGGCCATATTTCAACTTATGGAGTTGGAACTTAGTCTTGAGACATCCATGATCACATGGGAGCTGTCCAAGGAACATTACTGGTAGAGGTAACTTTCTAAGGATTTTGTATAGTCTTGTTTGAATGATTTCAATGTGTTGTATCAAGTCAATTAGATCGTGCCACAGTACGAGGCCCAATTCAGAGAGATGTCAATGCATGCTCCTCATCTAAATACAAAGAAACTAAATGTGAACACTTTTTTTACAAATTGAATATGACCATCAAGGGAAGTGTTGCTAGAGGAACACATCAAATTCATTTGCTATGAGGAAGTTCCAAACCATCCTTTTTATGGCATAAAAAGGAACCAAGAGTAAACAATATGGGGGTTATAAAGAACCAACCAAGGTGTAATTAACCACCATTCATACTTATCATATGACATAACAATTATTTCTCTCAACATACTCAATAGAGTAGTGCTTAAACTAATCTTTCCCAACCGAGAACACATTGAACATATTTAAAAGGAGGCCATTGGACATGTGGAGCGACCCATTTTGAGAAAATTTACAAAGGGAGATCACTGGAGCTAGATTCATTAAGAATTAGACCATGGTGGGAGATGTTGGGAGAGCTCACCAAACCCATATAGCAATGAACAACCATGTGCACTAGTTAACATACTTGGAGATCACAAGTAAAAGAAATGATGTTACTCTTTATATTTTAATTGATCCAAGAACCACATCTGAGAAATTTATTTTACTAATTGCATTGTATAGATGTGGTTTGGTGGCTATTAGGTAATATGATTTTAACATCATTGAGATGACCTTAGGAGTCAAGTAGGATTCAATGCACATGCTTGAATTTCATTAGTTGCATATGCATATGAAGAATTTTTTGGATTTAGAGCTGATCCAACATGAAAATCCAAATTGCTACACCTAATTATGATTAAGGATGTGTATTTGGCCATATTTGACAAGCTTTCTCTATAATTCATTCAGCAGATACTCTCTTTATTTCCTTGCAATTTCCCCATTTAAATCCAACCGTATTCTAGTGATGGAATATATAGCCAAACCTCCGACCCTATTATAGTTTTTTACTAACCCTTCCCTCTAAGGTGACAATAGAATGTAACACAAATAAAGCCTTATCATCTGACAACACTATTGGTGTTGCATTAATGCCAGTGTAGACCCATCTTAACCTCGGATCTATTAGGCAAAGTAGGATAAAAAAGAAACTGGCATATAAACCTCTCAGTGCTTGAAAGATTAGGGTTAAGATGGATCTGTGTTGATTCAATTTATTTTATATTTTTTTATCATGGTCAGATATTTTATTTCTTTTTTATTATTTTGGAGAATTTTATTTATTCAATTTCATATTATGACTTCAATTTTTATTTCATTTTAGTTTATTAGCATTAAGTTACACATCTCATCCATAATGGGTTGTAGAGTGCACCTAACAACTGTGATATCATAAGGCTGTGAAACAAAACATAACCTAAGAAGGATATACCATCGCAACTGAATATTCCCTTTAACCTGCCTGCGTTTCTCACTAACAGTGACAGTGTCTCAAGAGTCAAGATTGAGCCCCTTGCCAAAATGGGTAATTCTCTCCACTGGAAGAAGCAATAATAACATTGAATGAATGTGATATGTTTCCACTTATAGTCCATTCAAAGCATCAGGTATAGGGAAAAGGCATCCTAGGGTTAGCCGAATGATGTTGTTAATGGTTGGCATTCAGAAAGAAAAGCACAAGGAATTTAGAGTATCTCCAAACCTTTTTCTAAAATCTAACAAAAAGAAAAGGAACATTTGGAATATAATTACATGTGGTAGCCTTGTTATGGACATAGATTGTCAAGTTTTTTTTCCTTGTATTGCTTCGATTGCAATCTATCAATCTTTCAGAAAAGCTATATTTCGTCGTGGTGCTATGATTCACTATTTAAATTGGTTAATTGATTTATTGTAAACTTAAGAACCCTCTTGATATGGACATTGTGTTTCTACAGTAAAAGTGGGATTCTTCATATGGTCATAAACTATTTGAATCAATGCATAAATGATAAAAGTCTCATGCTTGGTTCCACTAAACTTGTTTAAAAAAATGATGAGAATGAACGTAGTTGGGCATTCCCAACATTTTTAAGGATTGGGATTCCACCTACACTCCAACCCCAAGAAAAAGTTAAATAGGTAAATATCACATAATAGGTTTTGCTTGTTAGGTGTTGAAACATAATGGACATCAACAAAGTCTTGTACATCTTGGATTTCATTTAGGTGACTTACATGTATGTAGTGAACCACCCATGGGAATGCTCAAACTATAGTTAGTGAATAATAACAAAAACAAAAAAACCATGACCAATGAGTGTGATATATGAAAGACATCGATGGCCTCAATAGAGAGGTTCAATGACAACAAGCCCTAAGTATTTGGGTAGCCATGCACACATATCATTAGGCTCTCACTAAGACACATTACACAAGCCATAGAATAGAATGGATTGTGATCATCACCTACACCTTCAAACGAGGATCATCGATCCATGCCGTTAATGATCCTACCGTAGGGTCAACTACAGTAAACTAGTTATGCCTTCTCCTTCCTCTAAATGACAAGGTTCAAGGAGATTCTCATGACCACTCTGAGTGAATCACCTTCATCAACATAGTCAAAACACTTCAGTCGATCATTTAATCAGTAGGAGTTATGGGTGGTGTGTACAAAGGGTAGGGACATATTAAGCATGATCACATGCCATGCACTTACTAGAAATTCCATCTTGAAGACCAATAATTGCAATGGTTTATCCCCATCATGATGTAATTTGAGATGATTTCAACAGTCTTATCGAACTAAGGACAAAAACTTGTTGGTTGCATTAGTGTTGTATGCATGTGGTCCATAAATTCTAAGGGCATCAAAGACTTGTTATTTCCTCCAACTTCCATGGCCTAAATCATCATTGTCCCTCTAAGAACTTGGCCGAAAAGGGGAACCTCCACATAACTAGTTAGCAGATTGAGGTTTTAATTGTTATTATAATTAACTAGACAAATTGAATCTAGGATGGAAGATGTCAAACCCTTATTTTTTCCTTTTAGAACATATGTCTTGGACAAAAATATCTTCCTCGGTGTGACTCCTCACTATAATCAACAATCGTCTCATACTCTCGTGCCTTAACCTTACAAACCCTACTCTCAAATTCTCTGACATGGAGTCACAATCTCATTGGAAAGATTAACCTTGAATCATTGAAACAACATAAAAAAAATTAATGCACTACTAATTATTATATAGAATTTTCTAATTAAATAGACATTGTAAATAAATCACATATAATGATATATTTAATAATACTAATATATTTTCCCTTTTTCAATGGAATTTGCTTTCCCATTTTTCAACTAGATTTTCCTTCTTTATCAACATTTAGACTGAATCACATCTTAAATGGTTATTTAAACGAGATTTTCCCCATGGAAATCATATATTTAGTTGTTAGTCAATAAAACAATGTCTTAGTATTCATCTTCTCTCCTAGTTCATCATGTCTTCTAACAATGTCTCAAGGGCATATTCGCTTGGATCAAGCATATACTTAGAAATGAAAAGAAATACCTATGAATTAAGTTGCAATAAGACTTAAATGTGGGAAATGGGGGCAAATTTAAGCTTGGGTATATGCTGATTTTTTATAACATAATTTTTGTGTCACAAGTTGCAATAGTAGTTCTGTCTTTCATGAACGATTCCAATTGAACAAAAGAATCAAAGGGGCGAGGCACTTCAAAAGGATTTCTAGCTATTAGGAAGCCATGTTCTCAACATGTCTTGGGAGATCCACACTACCTCTACGAAATTCCATAGGTAGGATCACAAAGCTGAAACAAACCTCACTAATTTCACAAATCTTTTACATAAATAATTAAGAAAAATAAGTGTTATAATTCACTCAAAAGATGAAACACAAATGAAAAAAAATCACTACAATATTATTCAACAATAAGTTGAATATCAAAGAATGATACATACAAGGAATTTGGTATGCCTTGGAGGCATTCAAGATCATGTGAAGTGGCAGGATTAGTTATATTAGGAAACATCTCCATACACAACTTTAGTGGTAATTCAGGATGGGAGACTACTTAACTGATTGTTAATGGCGTGTGACTTAGTTGTTGGGACAAACGTTAGGGAGATAACTCCAAGGAAGCGCATGTCACCATTGATAGTGAACTAAAGTGGTCATCAAAGATCATAATTAACTCACATTGATGGAAACTAGGTGCCGGATGGTAGGTTCCTAAAATCTAGGAGACTCACTCAAGTACTCCATCATGAAAAACTAAAAAAATTGTAAAATGAAAAAATTTTAGTCTTCTTAAACAAAATCAAATAAAAATCAAATATATAAAATAAACAAAAATAAATAAATAATATAAAAAATTTAATAGAATGAAAATGCAAAATGAATGTACCTCTTGATGGAAAATGAATGTACTATAGTGATGGAGGTGTAGGTAGTTGATTTGGGCAAATACTAAGTTTGTTTACTTTGTTGTATAGGTGCAAAATTTGCCTCTTTTGCATTTTCTATTGGAGACAAGGTAGATCTTTTGCAATGTGGAGTGAAGGTGGGTGAAGGACCCATATTCAATACAAATATTGGTCATAAGGTGCATGGCAGGATGGTAAAAAAAAGGATCCATCTGGATAATTTATCGATCTGTCAAAGGGAAGCTTTAGTTTTTTCACTAAACATGAAATAATAAATGACTGCCCCTACTATGCAAGCGCGTGGGCAAGGTGTAGAGTAGATTCTATTTCAAGAACGATGTTTAAGCCTAAATGACACATTTTTTGTGACATGTTGCAAGACCAAATGTATTTACCCTTGTGACATACCTCCAATACTAAGTTTACTTTAGTGTGAAAATGCATTCAGGCACCATGAATATTTTAGTGTGACACCATTCATGGAAATGATGTGCCCAAAGATAATGGGTCTCGATATAAAAGTAGGAACATTTGGAGAGCTTAGCATAAATATTTTGCTCTGCCATATACTTCAAAATCAATGTCAAATACTCCCTGTACCCCTTTGGAGTTCATGAATAGATGAATATATAATTAAGGAATAGTTGAACAAAATTTTATAGGTACTTATGAAATAAGGAATAACTGAACGAACTTGTCTAGGTACTTATGAAATTTACCATTCATGAAAATCATTCATTCACACTATAGGCACATTAGTCAACCCAAATCGAACATAGTTTGAAGTTGCATAAACATAACACCATCTGACACTAAAGGAATAAAAACAACACAACTTCCATAGAACTACTAGATTCCATGGGAATAAAATTAACACAACTTCATCCTACAGTCAATCCCGTTTATCTTCACCCAATAATCATTATCACCCTTTTAGGACACAAAAAACAAACAAAATACAATCTTCCATTTGAAAAAAAGTTATATTTTACATAAATTAAAATTGGCATGATTTAATGAATGTAGTATTTGTGTTTTCAAATTAAGTCCATATTTCCTTTGAATGTGGATTACATAGATAACATAGAGAGATACATGTGGGGGTTCAATCAATTTTTTTTTTAATGTTAACACAGGAACTAGTGAATGCCTCCTTTCATTGTAGCGGTTCTGTCCCTCATCCAGGCGCAAAAATGCATGAAAGAGCAAAGAAGTTAAAACGGTTAGAATACCAAGGAATTTAGATGACCACATTTGCATCGGTAGGACATTGAATTGCACCCATATTGGGCACAAACATTGAACATATTGGTTATCTCAGAGATCCTCAAACCTGGGTACTAATAATGTATTCTTATAAATCCAGGGCCCTTGTCACATTTCGTTTGGGACATGGGACTTGTTAGCGAATGGAAACATAAAAAATCCTTTGGTAAGGGTTCTGGTTTGGACATATTGCCAACCAAAGGCCCTCCAGGGTTCCCTATCCTAGCTACAGATAATAGCTTTAGGGAGAACCCGCCCCGTAAAATACCCTAGCAAGGTTTCTTCCATATAAGCATACACACAATATCATGTTGATCAATTGGGTTTTCTATAGTAACATAATTGTCAGTTTCGTAATTACCATGTTGAATTCTTGATATTCATAAATGTTGAAAAAAAAACAATGTATAGATCAATCGAGGGAGCATATTTTCCTTGTATGCAATCTATAGCTGAATTTGCTTATGTCAACACCATTAAACGCTACTATAAAAATAGGCTCAAACATATTAGGCCAAATAGATATGATTACAACTATAGGCTATGGATTACATACTAGGTTTCTCTTTGTCATTTAAAGCATATGGATATGCTTCATCTATTGCATGCAGCGAGACTAAGGCCAACTCAGCATGTAGTTGTAATCATATCTATTTTTCCTAAAGCTACAAGTCCTAATCCTCCTGAAGCTACAAGCCCAAATCCCTAGTGGCATTCTCAAACAAATTTTCCTTACCTTACGGCAACAACTCATCGATTAACAATCTTTCTTCTTCATCATCCTCATCAAATTTGCTTTTGAAAATGGTGTTTGACAACTTCATGTATATGGAGACTCTATTTTGAAAGGTGAGGAGGAGGGCGGTTGGGAACCAGGCGCATGAAAGATTTAATTTTAGGAGGGATCACAGAGGAGGAGGGCAGTTGGGAACCTCCATCGATGGCGTCCATGACGCCTGCAAAAGAGGTGAACCGGAGAACCCTAACGTGTGAGCTGAAACCCTAGCAGAGCGACTAAAAAATTTTGGTTATCCCCTATGGAAATATTTGCATAAGTTCAATGAATAGTCACAAAAATAACATGACCATTTAAAATAACTTCCATAGTTTCAAAAAATAATAATTAATTAGTTTTATAATTTTTTTTTCAAAACAACACAACAATTTTCTATAAAAATGGTAAATTAAATCACTCAAACATAACTCATTCTAAGGACACCTATAAATTAAAAAAAATCCCTTAAACTTAATTTCCCCCAATTTGACAAATATCTTTTAAAAACTTGAAATTTTAGTGGCTATACCGCCAATGACATTGAAATCACCGTTTTTGCTCATTTTCTAGGAAGAGAAATTGCTCGATCAGGTCGAGAATTTCAGTCATGGGTTGGAAAACTTCACTTCATATTGCTCGATCAAGTCAGGAATTTCAGTCATGGGTTGGAAAACTTCACCTCATGGCGGTGCGTGCGGATCAACTTGCATCTTCTCATGGTCGATTTCACTGACTTTTCATCAAGAGACTTTCACAGATTAGGTTGTGTTGCATTCTGGTCAGGATGAGCGTTTTAGGTATTTTCTCAATCTTCTGCAAGAATATTTTGTTCGGCTTATTTTCCCTATACACTCCATCCTTGTAAACTTCACACCTGGTAGATTAATGTTGGTTCCTCGATCCTTTACTGCCCACTTTAGATTGGATGTGATTTGCAACCCACTATAGCTCAAAAAATATTTAGATATTAAACAACAAACACTGTTCATTAAGTTTGAGGCAGTGCTATCTTCCACGCATCCACCAAAATTCCAATCGCAGACCATGTTGTCACCTTCTAGTCGCATCATGCAAGAAGAAATAACGAATTCATTCTTTGAAATTTGCTGCAAATATTCCATTTACCCCTGATTTCCTGTTAAATTTACCATGAACCCTTCAATCACCACCGATTTCCAGTTGTAGATGTTTTAATCAGCTAGATCGCCCCCGATTTCCATTAGTAGAGGTTTTTAGTAGCTAGATTGCCCCATATTTCTAGCAGTAGAGGTTTATAGTAGCTAGATTGACCCTGATTTTTTGTAGTAAAGGTTCATAGCAGCAAGTACACTATAAATCAAAGGTATGGTTGCAAGATGGAATGCTTGACAACTCCTTTGTTCACTAATGTCTTTCTTCCATTTACAGATTTGGTACCTACTTACTCGAAAAAAGAATTTTTTTTAGCATAATTACTCCAAAAATCCATTAATTTCACTAACATGTCACTGATATGTCCCTTTGCATCAATGGAGAATCCTATTACAATTGTACTAAGCATGCTCAAATTAGCTACTATAATACCATACGTGGCAGGTAAACTAAAACTGATTAAAACGTTGACTGTGTAGTACTTTGTGTCAAAATAAATAACAAGACCAGCCCATAGACCAATAGAAACCTAGATGAAAAGCTCGCAATGCTTCATAACCTTTAAATTTACAATCTAAACATTGAACTATAGATAAAAATATTGAGCATGCAAAATCCACAACCTTCAAATTTCACCTAGCCTGCACCACCTCGAGCTCAAGATTATCCTTGAAATGGGGAACAGTCTAACTCAGGAAATCAAAGTTTGGCTGGAAGTCTGCATAAAAATTGCAACAAACCGATCATCTTTTATATAATCAATATTATAGGGTTGAGGGTTATTTAGGTGATAAAGTGGACAATTTACAAGTCGAGGAACAATTCCAATAGCAAGATGGACTTTGAAATCTGGGGTAGAGCATAAAACACCCCTCTAAAACACATCCTGAAACTAGATTCAAGCATGAAACCTACTATGCTTCCTTACAGAACAAAGAGGATCATGCACTGGAGCGGCTTGCTCTCATCAACATATTAATAATCTTCCTTTTACGCAACTCAGGTTGTTGTGAAAGGTAGTAGAATGACCCTGGCCAAGGACATATGGTAAGGAACAGGTGGCTATATAAACATCAATCTTATTCTAGTTCAAACCTAATCCAATTTGTCCAATGGGTCACTTTGAATTAAATCTCTGTAGATGTGCCATTAGATGTATTTGTGTTTTTTTCTATCTATCTTTTGTCAAAAAGAACGGCAACTATGGATTCCCTTCAAAAGGAAAAACTATTTTCTGTCTAGTTGAAAAGATAGAGTTCAACCACATTCCTCAGGTGGGGGGTTTGTTAAGGTAGTTAGGGATTAGTTTTCTAAGTGGGCACACCCTCTTGACCTGAATGGAGTTCAAATGAATTTTTGAGAACACAATTACTAACCTATAGGACTTAACTAATCAGATTAGTGTCCGTTCATATACCTGCTTTGCAAGATAAATTTCATAACTAGTGGTGCAACAATCACTGTCTATGTTGTTTGTTAGATCACATTTTTTCATTTCAGACAAAAGAAAAGTTTAAACTGTTTTCAATAGTTATTGAATGACCAAAGCTTTTGTGTCATTTCTGAGATTGACAAAAGCTAAGGGAGAACTTCCTCTTCCAGTTACACTAATATAATTCCATTTGGCATTGTCACTAGCCATTTTTTTCCTCTTTACTTTCTTTCAAAGATACATGAATGCCTTTTGAATGAGAAAACCTGTTTTGGCATGGTTTATATGAACCTGTCTAAGGTGAGTCCAACATCTAGTCAATTCAAGTTAATTTTAACTAAATCTTGCAACTATCTTTGCTCATGCATTAAGAACACTGTTCACGAGTCTCCCTGGGTGGCCATTGTGTTTAGCATTACTTTAATGGAAAATTGGTTAACAATTTTGTAAATTTTTTAGTTGGCTATTATATATGTATAATATTGGTCAACTCTCTCACACAATTCTGAAATATTTTATATCCTTGGAAGTAACAAGCTGAGAGTCCCGGAGATATTTGGTATACTGCTGTATTTATCATATCATATGACAAATTAAGGAGCTTGTTTACATTCTTCCCAGTAACTTTATTTGTGATATCTCTATCAGACCACCCACAAGCCTCTTATTCAGTAAGTATATGGAAAGCACTCTCCTGATAATGAACAGAATCTAACTTCAATATTTCAAATTTCCAAGGCATGATTGCTCTTTCCTACAAACAGTTTTTGGAAAATTTATGGGATTCACATTTTTACTTTGGACAGACCTATGCCAGTGGGAGAGGGAAATGCCAATGTTCAAAAGCTTCTAGGAACGTTTTTATATTATTATATTTTAGTATATTTTGATGCATATATATTCTAGAGAAACATGCAAAATGTTCAACTAGTTTCAGAAAACATGAGATAAGTCAACTTTTCTTTTCCACTTTTTTTGCATTATGTATTATGTATAGTTTATACTAGTCTATAAAAGTCATCTTTTCTTTTCTTACATACCAGTCTATAAAAGTCATCTTTTCTTTTTCTTTCTTCTGAACACTACTATGTACTCCTTTTTGCTGGCTGCTTTAGACTACTTGGCCTTCTGATCAATGTCAACATCAGGATGCACTTGTAATGGAACTAACCTGGTGGAATCTCACTAGATCTTAACCCTCCAATAGCGCAAGCACAACTGGGGATAACACAAACACTGATTGAGAGTATCCACCTCAAATTTATATATGCAATAAATTGCATCAGATAGAGGTTGGAAATTGACAAAGTATTTGATGCCCAATGCCTTCATCCTTATTTCAAATATCTTACATCTGTCGCTAAGGCTGAAAGAGGGCCTAAAGGGATCTTATCTAAGTTCTATTTAGTGAGACCATAATGGCCTGGGACTATAGTTTCAAGACCCTAAGTCAATCAATTGAGGGGTAAATCAAAATGGATGGGGAGAGAATATACCTGCAAGTGGGGGCAAATAACAAGTCATCAAATTTAAATGCACCCCCCCATGCTCTTTTTGTTGATAGAAAACTAACAAATGAAAGGAATTTTAGGAGCATTGTCAAAAACTTCAAAAAAATCGTTAAGGAATTTAATAACAAATCAGAAATAGATGTCAATGATATTAGGAGTGGTTAACAATAGATGTGGTGAAGCATGCTAAACTAGGGGATGCCTTACATTGTTATGGAGACATGCTGCAAAGAATGGGCTGATAACCGATTGACATTAAAACTAGATCTGTTAGCACTGTGAGGCCCAATAAAGAAAAGACCAAAAGGATCATCCACAAACCAAATGAAACAACATCCTCTTAAGGGGTGATATGGACAGTTGTAAATGTACTCTCTGACTTCCACCTTTTAAAGATTCATGGAAATTCCACTGTTTTGAGTATTGATAGAAGATCAAAACTTAGGAGACAACGTATTACACAGGCAAAAAACATACTTGGGATCTCCACTTCAGCACACCTCTATAAGGAGATGTGATATACAAGTCAAGAGGTTCAGTTTTATTAAGTTCCATTGAGCTCTGAGTTTGGTACCTTTTGTCCTTATTTTCCGAATCTCATTTGTCCCTCCCTACTTATATATATTCTCTTTTGGTGTCCTTTTAAGTCTTTTGTAATTTAACTCATCTAGGTATGAGATCTACTTTGTCATACCTGTCACTCCACTTTCTTTCTTTCTACTTCTACAGATCCGAGAATAGTTATAATAGAGGTTAATACTGGAGAATACTATAGATTGAAATCTCTCAGCGATCTTTCATAACACAATTAAATATCACCCATGAGAGACCAAGGTTGGTTACATTCAATTAGCTGTCACTCTTCTATCAGGTGGCAAGAGGCAATGTGACCACCTGATAGGAGTGTAAATTAATCGAAATCGACCACTGACATGGTATGGGTGCTTCTTGATTCATCCATTATTCAACATCGTCTTGGCATGATTGGAATCATTTATTAGGTTGAAGCAATGATTGATATTAAATCCTAGAATTTTTAATTTGAATGAATTCCTTATGGGATCCCTGCCATCAAAGCAATATTGTGCATGTCTAATATTTGAAATTTATCAATCATCCACACTGGATCACTTCAACATCCTTTAACTGGACCTTGGAGTCAGTAGATTTGAAATTCATATTTTTAATTAGAGCAACTTGTATCTAGGCATGACATTTCCCAAAGTTATTTGATGTAAGACTACCATGGTAGAGAAAACCAAAGATCTATCGGAATAGTTGCAATAGATTCTGGAGCCTTTCATTAATTAGTCGTGGTTGAAGGAGATGGGTCATAGAATGATGTGGCTAATTTTCCTGACAATAGTGTTGGTGTAGAATATTTCCATTTGTTAGGCTACATTGAAATAACAACCTAAGGATGGATTGACTATAGCGAATTTTGTAAAGTCGTTCATTGATAGCTGGCATGAAGGGAAGGATGCTGAAGTAAGGAGGATATCCAGGCATTTCCTATCATCAATTTATAGAATCATGTATGGAATTGAAAAGGTGTCACCATGTTCTGCCCAAGTACAAGATATCTTGACAACTTTACATTGTCGTTAACTCTAATTATAGAAGATGCCTTTGGAAGATAAAATTGGGTGCAGATTTCTGAAAGACTGATGCACCTGCGAATAATGCTTCAATTACTGTCTACTTTATATGGATGACAAGCCAAATACTTTATGTTTTTCTGGTCTTTTGTCATTTAAGGTTTCTACCAACTAAATGATGTGATTTTTATAAGTCATTTTCTTATCTATTTGGTAGTCCTAAAATTATTTCAGTTATGCTCAAAAGTCACTTGAACTGCACTTTCCTAATCCCTTTGTAATAGCAGAATGTATTCATATAGACTGCAATAAGTGTTTTTTAAGCTCTTCTTTGAAGTATTAATAAAAAAGAAAAAAATGTTTCAGCAGAACTATGATCATATTAATAGTAGAAGTCAAAATTTTGTATCATTCTAGTCATACCCTATCAATCTATCAATAACTGACAACTTTAACATGCATTTGGCTATTCTCTCGTCATCAAATGTAAGACTCAGCAAGTCAATTCAGGATAAATGAAATAGGGGATCAGATGGAGTTTACCATTCATTGGCATAGGTGACATGTGACTGGAAAAATATTTCTTAGCCTCCAAATCATTAATGCCATATTCATTGAGGGATACTTCCAGGGTTCCCTCCCCATTAAATAGAAGGCCCACTGAATTCAAGTATAAAGGCTCGCCCTAACTGGAAAATTCAATTGCAATCCTTGAATCTGCAACCGATACAGATATCCCCATGCATGTATCCTTACCTGAGATCTCACTCATAGGTTTTGAAGTGCCAGTTTTCTGCAAGGATGGAATTTCCATGTGATTTGCTTTCTGTACTGATGTCTATTTTTCTATGCATATTTTGCATGTCCTTAATGAATCACTAATTAAACTGGATGAACAGACTACAAAACCATGCTCCGGCAATGGAAACAGTACAATCATTCCTAAATCCTTTCTGACCAGCTCAACAGTATCCCTAAGGAGACATTCATGTCATCAACTTTAGCTACTGTAGATGAATAATTCTGTGCATTGTAACTCAGGGTTTTGTGCCTTATATGGGGATAAACTTGAAGTAGCCATTGACGTAGGTAATGAAATGTGATCGGACAAATATTTATCTACCTTCCCATTACAATGACCAAGTTCACTAAGCAATATCTCTAAGACACCCTCCCCTTTAGATTCGAAATTTGCCTTAGGGCTCGGATGCAGGGCAACAGTTGATGGTGCATGTTGCTACAGCTGTTGTTTTTTATTTCTCTACTTGGATTTAGTTATCTTTCTCATATTTTCCATTGTTACATGACCTATTAACTTCACACATTCACTATTCTTCTTTTCCTAAAAAGAGGTATTTTGTTCCAGGCCAGGGGCAGAAACAAAAGTTAAAATAATATTTTCATTAGGAACAATTGTTTCTGGGCTAGGCATGTTCATTGGCAAATTCTTAACTGCAGCATCAAACTTCTTTGTAGCTGATAGTTCAGTCACAGTAGTGAATTGTGAACCAAATATGTCTCTTCTGATAGCCACTAAAACAACTAAAGGATTTGAACCATAAATTCTCTCAGTAGCAGATGATGTTGAACAAGAAGATTTCATTTGCAGAGCCTCCAATGAAATGAGGCTAGTTTCTTTAGTCCGAGTGAAAGGTTTTGATAGATCCAATGTTCCACCAGACTATTCCATAGTTGGAAAATTTTGACCTGAAGATGTATGCACAGGATCAGACCTCACAGAAATATCATTTGATGATGATACAACTGCCACTAAAACTGACGTATTTGGCTGCTGATGTAAATTAATTGAGTGGCCATATGATCCTGTTGGTATTGCTGAGTTGGAATTTAGTTTGTGAGGACTGTTGAAAGCCACAAGCACACCGGATTGTGGAGGTTTATAAGTTGAATATATTCTTGACAAAGTATTAGTGTCAGAAGTTAGTTTAACAGTTCCAGTATCTATGTGGGAATCTGGCTTTGTTCCCTTTGGATCAAATTTCAACTCTTCATGAGTCTCAGGAAGCTAGAAGTTGTTGCAACACTGGAAAGGTAGTCCAACAGATGGTTAATGTACAAGTAAGGAAACTTGGGTTCATGTACATTGAATTCATGATATTATCGCAGGTTCAAACACTGACCCATCACCAAGGATTAAAAAATGTTTAGCAAGTCCCCCTCACTAATAAGGTACTTGAAAAACAATTGATATTGGATATTAAATGCTACAAATAGGAGGACTATGAGAAAAAATCTCCCAAAGGAGATTGCTAATTAAATTTTAAAAATTGCTATTCCTTTAAGGCATTGGATGACTCCCTGAACAATGTGTTATGGGAAAATAGAGGCTTCCAAATAAGAGGAAACAATTAGAATCTTGCCGAATAATCTAGAAGAATTGAAATAGTAGCTTAGACCTGGAGAAAACTACAAGTGTTGGACTCATCAAGAAAAGTATGAGCAGAGGCCGTTGGACAAGAGACAAGAATTAGGAGATTACAGAATAACTTGGAAGCATTGAAGCATTTAGTAAGGCTGAGGGTAAACTATGGAGGTTGGGTACAAATTCATCAAAAAAATGAGCTACTTACCAAAAGTCCTAGCATTACCGGTAAATGATCTATGAGGAGTGTGGGCATAAACTTCTACTATCTACTGGAATTCTGATCCATAGTGATCTAATACAAATGCCTCCAAAGGATGGACCTAAAGAGTAAAATATCTTGGGGAGAAAACATATATCATACAAGAATACTTTAAATTTCTTGGTTGGAAATCTTGAAAAATGACAAGTAGGAACACTTGGTTGGGTAAATCTAGGAGAGCTATTGACATGAGAAATTGTATCAAGAGACGCTAACCAGCATCCCATTGGCACACCTACAATCACTAAAGAAGCATGCCAACTGTCACCAAACTTTTATCACAAAATAAGCATGTACTTTTAAATAAAAGGATAATATGTGAGTTTGTCAAACAACTAGAATTCATCAACAGTTGTGTAATAACTAAAAGGTCGTTCCAACAGCTGGCTGATTAGCTATCAATTCAGCTAGGCTAGGTGGTGGAGAGTAGGAGTGTTATCCTCAATTCAAGTTTCTCAGAACATTTTACTAATAAAAAAGATTGGTATATTGATTTTTTTGAGAACAAATCCAACTCTAATTCAGTATTTGAGTGGTGGAGAAAATGCAGAGTTGAGAAGTGGGAAAGTTCAGATGAGAGGTAAGAGGTTGTTATTTATGAGGATGTCCCTGGTTCACAGAAAAAATTATTTTCTGTTAGTTGGATAATGAAGCATAGCCCACAGTTCAATGTTTTCCTTCAGTAATAATCAAATTTTAATTGCTGACAATAAGTGCAAGAAGATGATTTATAAGTGCCAAAGATCAGGGTTTGTTTCAATTGGTGGATGGTAAAAAAAAGATGGTATTTAGCAGATTCATTATGCTTTATCTATTCATTTTCATGAAAGAGAGAAAGACACTTAAGGAGGGTGAATAGGAGGCAATGAAGTAAAATGGTGCTTTCTCAAAGAGGAAAACACAAAACTTTGATATCTTGAAGCACCAAGATGTTGAAAATTTGATATTTTGGAATAAGCTGCAGACGGGTTAAACAGGTTGTTTTTATTTAGGGAGTATAGGGTGGTAACCAAGTTGAGTAACCAAGGATATAATCCAATCCAAGTAGCAGTAGCTATGGATCCAGAGCCTTACTAGTTAGCTAGGGAAGTGGGGGAAAGGGTCCAAGGGCATTCCTACCCATCATAGGGAAACTTTCTTTTTGTTCTACAACCTCTCCCTCGTGGCCTGTAACCCTAAAATGAGAAGGTTTCGAAATACGTACGTCCTCCCCCACAAAAAAAAAATGGATTCTTTGGGTTTTATATAAGTTTTTACGTGGGTAATGAGCGCTCAGGATAACCCAGTCAAATGAAAAGTTACACACATATATAGTCTAATTTTGAGTTTAGCTCCACAAGAAACCATAACCTGCAGTGCTGAGAAGGCAGCATATGTATTGGACAAAGTTGAAGATACTTACTTGGGGGTTATTGCTGAGTTGGCCAGGAAGCCTTTAGGAAAGATTTCACAATTGTCTTGTGGGGATCATTTTCGTCTATAAATTATCAGTAACAAGACATAACCTTTGAATATGGGCTGAATCTAAAGGTTGGAATACATTTTTGGACATGTTTTAGTCTTAAAAGGTGATGAATAACAATATAAAACTAGGTTTGGTAAGTTCTAGTCCAATTTTGATGGTTAATGCTCCAATTTTGGGCATGAGCAAGGATGGTAAGAGAACTCAATTCTCATTTACAAACTATTTGGAGGGGTTTTGAGTGCATTGTGTGCCCTAGAATAACAATATAAAAATTCGATATAGCCTTTTGCATTAGAAAAGGTGACAAAAGTATAAACAATATTCATAAAATCCTTAAAAAATCCAGGTTTGATGTGTGTTAGGGATTCATGTGTATGAAATGAAATCCCTATAGGGGGTGATTTCCCTGTGTGACCATTCATGCCTTGTTTGGAGTATTGTTCAACCTGTCTGGGGCACTCATGGCAAGTTTGGATAGGTTTGCATGGTAGATTGTGAAGTAATTGTTGTTGTAGTAGTTGGATCCTTCAGTCAAGTTCAATCCTTGAATCATTACACAAGTGAAATCCAACAAAGAGTTTTCTCAATATATCTATTGAATTTAACTTAATAAAGGTGCACAATATGGAAGTTTATGAGAAGTTTTGGAGCTTGGGTCTCCTTTTGTTCAGTATATGTGACTTCAAGAAATAAAATTATAGAGATAACCAACAGGTTTTCTAGTTCTTCTCATAGAGATGAATATTTCAATTTGGAAATGTCCTATATGCTTGGACGAGAGGTGTGATGAAACTAGTAAATAATTTTTTGTTGCTGTTTCAAAAGGCTTAGCTTTATAAGTCAATATAATGTACAAAGAGTAATCCTTTACATCATTGAATCTCCTCTTACCACCACAATGAGGAAGGCAATCATATCAAACTGGGCTGTAATAGTAGAGGACACAATGTACACTCCTAGAAAGGAACAAAATCTAACTCCAACTAGATTTTTACCATGGTGTAATGTATTTGATAACAATGTGGCTGTGCTAGATAGAAAACTACCTTATGAAAGCTAACATACATTAGCTTTACTGACCCTCCAATGTTTTAAGAACGAAAACTAACTCTAGCTAGATTTTCATCATTGTGCATTATGATTGATGACAATGTGGTTGTGCTAGATGAAAAACTACATTATAAAATCTAACACACATTAGATTTCACTCATCATGCAATGATTTAAGAATGAAAGCTAAAACCAGCTTGATTTCCACCACGGTGCAATGTGATCAATGACGATCGGCTGTGTTAGATGGAAAACTACATTATGAAAGCTAACACACATTATATTTCACTCATTGTGCCATGTTGTTAGAAGGAAAGCTAACTCCAGCTAGATTTGCATTATGGTGTAATGTGTTTGATGACAATGTGGCTGTGCTAGATGGAAAACTACCTTACAAAAGCTAACACACATTAGTTATTACTCACCATGCAACGTTTTAAGAACGAAAGCTAACTCTAGCTAGATTTACAAAATGGTGCATTTTGATTGATGACAGTGTGGTTGTGTTAAATAGAAAACTACATTATGAAAGTTAACACACATTAGATTTCACTCACCGTGTAAAGATTTAATGTTGAAAGCTAACTCCAACTAGATTTTTATTATGGTGCAATGTGATAATGTGGTTGTGTTAGATGGAAAAATACCTTATGAAAGATAATACACATTAGCTTTCACTTATCGTGTCATGTTGTTAAAAGAAAGCCAACTCCAGCTAGATTTTCATCATGGTGTAATGAGCTAACACACATAAGATTTCCTTTATAGTGCCATGTTGTTAGAAGGAAAGCTAACTCCAACTAGATTTTCATCATGGTGTAATGTATTTGATGACAATGTGGTTGTGTTAGATGAAAAACTACATTATGAAGGCTAATAGACATTAGCTTTACTCACCGTGTAATGTTTTAAGAATGAAAGCTAACTGCAGCTAGATTTCCATCTTGGTGCATAGTGATTTATGATAATGTGGTTGTGCTAGATGAAAAAATACACTATGAAAGCTTACACACCTTAGATTTCACTCACCGTGTAACGATTTAAGGATGAAATCTAACTCTAGCTAGAATTCCAACACAATGCGATGTGCTTGATGACAATGTGGTTGTGTTACATAGAAAACTACCTTATGAAAGCTAACACACATTATTTTTCACTCATTGTGCCATGTTGTTTAAAGGAAAGCTAACTCCAGCTAGATTTCCATCATGCTGTAATGATCTAACACACATAAGCTTTCCCTTATAGTGCCATGTTGTTAGAAGGAAATCTAACTCCAACTATATTTCCATCATGGTGCAATGTATTTGATAACAATGTGGCTATGTTAGATGAAAAACTACCTTATGAAAGCTAACATACGTTAGTTTTATTAACCATGCAATATTTTAAGAATGAAAGCTAACTCTAGCTAGATTTCCATCATAGTGCATTGTGATTGATGATAATGTGGTTGTGCTGGATGAAAAACTACATTATGAAATCTAACACATTAGATTTCACTCATTGTGCAATGATTTAAGGATGAAAGCTAACTCCAGCTAGATTTCCATCATAGTGCAATGTGATCAATGACGATGTGTTGTGTTAGATGCAAAACTACCTTATTAGAGTTAAGACACATTATCTTTAACTCACCATGCCATGTTAAAAGGAAAGCTAACTCCAATTAGATTTGCATCATCGTGTAATATATTTGATGACAATGTGGCTGTGTTAAATGAAAACCTACTTTACAAAAGATAACACACATTAGCTATTACTCACCATGCAACATTTTAAGAACGAAAACTAACTCTACCTAGATTTCCAAAATGGTGCATTTTGATTGATGACAATGTGGTTGTGCTAAATAAAAAAATACATTATGAAAGGTAACACATATTAGATTTCACTCATTGTGCAACAATTTAAGGTTGAAAGACAACTCCAGCTATATTTCCATCATGGTGTAATGAGACAATGTGGCAGTGTTAGATTAAAAACTATCTTATGAAAGCTAACAAACATTAGCCTTTACACACTGTGCAATGTTTTAAGAACAAAATCTAACCCCAGCTAGATTTTTATCATGGTGCATTATGATTTATGACAATGTGACTTTGTTAGATAGAAAAATACACTATGAAAGCTTACACACATTAGATTTCACTCACCATGCAACGATTTAAGGATAAAAGCTAACTTCAACTAGATTTCCAACACAATGCAATGTGATTGATGACAATGGGGTTGTATTACATGGAAAAATACCTTATGAAAGCTAATACACATTAGCTATAACTCATCGTGCCATGTTAAACAAAAATCTAATTCCAGCTAGATTTCCATCATGGTGTAATGAGCTAACACACATAAGCTTTCCCTTATAGTGCCATGTTGTTAGAAGGAAAACTAGCTCTAGCTAGATTTTCATCATGATGTATTGTATGTGATAACAATGTGGTTGTGCTAGATGGAAAAATACCTTATGAAAGCTAACATACATTAGCTTTACTGACCCTCCAATGTTTTAAGAACGAAAACTAACTCTAACTAGATTTCCATCTTGGTGCATTGTGATTGATGACAATGTGGCTGTGCTAGATGAAAAACTACATTATGAATGCTAACACACATTATATTTTTCTCATTGTGCAATGATTTAAGGACAAAAGTTAATTCCAGCTAGATTTCCAACACGGTGCAATGTGTTTGATGACAATGTGGTTGTGTTACATGGAAAACTACCTTATAAAAGATAACACATATTAACTTTCACTCATCGTGCCATGTTGTTAAAAGAAAAGCTAACTCCAGCTAGATTTCCATCATGGTGTAATGTATTTGATGACAATGTGGTTGTGTTAGATGAAAAACTACATAATGCAAGCTAACATACATTATCTTTACTCACTGTGCAATGTTTTAAAAACGAAAGCTAACTCTAGCTACATTTTAATCATGGTGCATTATGATTGATGACAATGTGATTGTGCTAGATGAAAAAATACATTATGAAAGCTAACACAGATTACGTTTCACTCATCGTGCAATGATTTAAGGATGAAATGTAACTCCAGCTATAATTCCATCATGGAGCAATGAGATCGATGACGATGTGGTTGTGTTAGATGAAAAACTACCTTATGGAAGCCAACACACATTAGCTTTCACTCATCGTGCCATGTTGTTAGAAGAAAATCTAACTCCAGGTATATTTGCATAATGATGTAATGTATTTGATGATAATGTGGCTGTGTTAGATGAAAAACTACCTTACGAAAGTTAACGCACATTAACTATTACTCACCGTGCAACGTTTTAAGAACAAAAGCTAACTCTACATTATGAAAAAGAAAGCTAACTCCATCATTAACTATTTGGCTGATGACAATTTGGCTGTGTTAACTATTTGATTGATGACAATTTGGCTGTGTTAAATGGAAAACTATTTGATTGATGACAATTTGGCTGTGTTAAATGGAAAACTACATTATGAAAGCGAAAACACATTATATTTCACTCACCGTGCAATTATTTAAGGTTGAAAGCTAACTCCATCTAGATTTCCATCACGGTGCAATGCGACAATGTGATTGTGTTAGATAGAAAACTAATCCGGCTATGTTGTTAGGAGAAAATCTAACTCCGACTAGATTTCCATCATGGTGTAATGTATTTAATGATAATGTGGTTGTGTTAGATGGAAAACTAACTTATGAAAGCTAACAACAACTAGATTTCCGTCATGGTGCATTTTGATTGATGACAACCTGGTTGTGTTAGATGGAAACTGCATTATGAAAGCTAACACATTAGATTTCAATCAGCGTGCAATGATTTAAGGATTAAATCTAACTTCAGCTAGATTTTCATCATGGTGTTATGTATTTGATGACAATGTGACTCTTTTAGATAGAAAACTACCTTATGAATTCTAACACACATTAACTTTCACTCACCGTGCAATTTTTTAAAAACAAAAGCTAACACTAACTAGATTTCCATCTTGGTGCAATGGGAAAATGCACATTAGCTTTCATTCACCGTACAATGCTTTAAGAATGAAAACTAACACATTGTGAAAATCAAGCTAATTATAGCTAGATTTCCATCATCATGTTATGTATATGATGACAATGTGATTGTTTTAGATAGAAAGATATCTTTCGAAAACTAACACACATTGACTTTCACCCATGCAATGTTTTAAGAACAAAAGCTAACTCCAACTAGATTTCCATTAGGGTGCAATGAACTAACACACATTAGCTTTCACTCATCATGCCATGTTGTTAGAAAGAAAGTTAACTCTAGCTAGATTTTCATCATGGTGTAATGTATTTGAGGACAATATGATCGTGTTAGATGAAAAATTAATTTATGACAGCTAACACACATTATATTTTACTCATCGCATAATGTCTTAAGAATAAAAGCTAACTCCAACTAGATTTTCATCATGGTGAATTGTGATTAATGACAATGTGGTTGTGCTAGATGGAAAACTACATTATGAAAGCTAACACACATTAGATTTCACTCACCGTGCAATGAGTTAAGGACAAAAGCTAATTCCAACTATATCTCCATTGTGGTACAATGTGATTGATGACAATGTGATTGTGGTAAATGAAAAACTACCTTATGAAAGCTAACACACATTAGCTTTCTCTGATCATGACATCCTGTTAAAATGAAAGATAACTCCAGCTATATATCCATCATAGTGTGATATATTTGACGACAATGTGGTTGTTTTAAATAGAAAGCTACCTTATGAAAACTAACACACATCAACTTTCACTCATCGTGTAATGTTTTAAGAATGAAATCCAACTCTAGCTACATTTCCATCATGGTGTAATGTTATTGATGACAATGTGGTTGTGTTAGATTTAAAACTGCATTATGAAAAACTAACACACATTACCTTTCACTCACGTTGTAATGTTTTAAGAATGAAAGTTAACTGTAACTAAATTTCCATCATGGTGCTATGTGATTGATGACAATATGGTTGTGTCAGATGAAAAACTAATTGATGACAATGTGGTTGTGTCAAATGAAAAACTACCTTATGAAAAGTAACACACTTTAGCTTTCACTAACCATGCAATGTTTTAAGAACGAAAACTAATTCCAACTAGATTTTCATCGTGGTGCAATGTGATTGACGACAATGTAATTGTGTTAGATGGAAAACTTCCTTATGAAATCAATTGCATGTTAGGTTTCACTTACCATGCCATGTTTTTAGAAGGAACCTAACTCCACTATATTTTTATTATGGTTTAACGTATTTGATAACAATGTGGTTTTGTTAGATAGAAAACTACCATATTAAAACTAACTCAAATTAGCTTTTAGTCACCATGCAATGTTTTATGAATGAAAGCTAACTACAACTAGATTTCCATCATGGTGTAATGTGATTGATGACAGTGTGATTTTGTTAAATGAAAAACTACATATGAAAACTAACATAGCTAGATTTTCATCATGGTGTAATGTGATTGATGACAATATGATTTTGTTAGATGAAAAACTACATTATGAAAACTAACACAGCTAGATTTCCATCATGGTGTAATGTGATTGATGACAATGTGATTTTGTTAGATGAAAAACTACATTATTAAAACTAGCACACATTAAATTTCATTCAACGTGCAACATTTTAAGAACGGAAGCTAAGTGTAGCTAGATTTTCAGTACATTCATACACATACATCAATAATATAAGTCCCATCTCCAAAGTCAAATAGGAATTTGGTGGTTTTACTAGAGTTGATATCTATCATTCTCTAATAATTCTTGTATCTCTTATTGTTATCTCTTCATATATATTTTGTGTAATTTATATGTAAATTCCTTTTTGCTAGCGTGCACAAGATGTAGGGGAACTATGTTTCGTGGCATACAAAAGGGCTACCCTATTGTTTTGAATCATTGTAACTATATTTCTTTTTTGAACATACACTTCATAAGGCTTAACCTTAATTACAAACTACAATTCAAGTGTGTTACAAAAATTGGGAGGAGTTACAATGGAAAATATAATTTTGACAAAAGGAGACTATGTTGACCTCCTAATTAATGGTCAAGTTGTTGGACTAGGAAGGGTTGAATCTACAGAGACTACAATTCATTCTGGTGGACAAAGGCTTAATGTAGGATATGTTATGGTTTTGATAATTGATGTCATTGAACCACATTTGATTGTGGAAGATGTTGATGAAGGAGACTTATATCCATGGAAGATCATATATTTGAGGCATAAGAAAGGTAGATTAAAATATTGAAGCACATGTTAAGTGTTTTTGATAGTACATTGCTTGTTTTTTTTGAGCAAATACTAAGTTTGTTTAATTTGCTGTGTAGGTGCAAATGTCTCTTCTACATTTTCTATTGGAGACAAGGTAGATCTTTTGGACTGTGGATTGAAGGTGGGTGAAGGCTCCATATTCAATACAGAGATTGGTCATAAGGTGCATGGCAGGATGGTGAAAAAGGGATCCATAGTGGTTAACATTGAGAAAGTGTTAAAACATGATGCTATTTTGCCACATCCAACAGGATTTGAGAATACACTAGGGGGTGCATTGGGTTCTTATGAGATTTGGCCAGAATTAGATTTGGAACCTCATTGTCATGATCATCCAGTAAATACTCCCCAAGATAGGCTTACATTCACATGTAAAAAGGTTTCTCTTACACATTAATGCATAGGAACAAGCATCCACATTGCCAAAGGAATCATAGTTAATGTCCATGAGGATGACATGGTTGAGGGTGAAATGTTAGATGAAAAGGAATTCGGTGTTTTTGTGGAAGACATATATAGAAATTGTGAAAGATGTAGGATTAGCGACAAGTCTATACATTGTTTGGTTAGATGGCCAATAAATAAGTTGGTGGACAATGAAGGTGAGGTTTTAAGGGTGAATGAAAATTCCAAGGAGGCACCCAAGGAAATGGCAGTATGGGATATTATAGAGGACACAAGTCCCTTAGACACATGGGATGATGATATTTATAATGAAAAAGATCCAGACTCAATTGCTATGCATGCAATGCAGCCATATAAAAGGATTAAACAAGTTGTGGCTACAAAAAAAGTTGGAAACTTTCAAATAGAGAGAGATGAAGAGAAAGAAATCCGACTTTTGGCAGTAGACGAATGTTGCAAACAAGATTGTCTTCAACATGTGTATAGGAAAGCCATTGCAACTGCTAGAAGGGGTATGAAACTCATTAAAAAAAATGACATTAGGGAATTTGTCTTGAATTCACTCCTTTCCAACACAATCATGTCAAAGAGCCATGGCCATGCCCTACCTCCTACTATTAGGAAAGTAAAGGACATGAGGTTTAATGGAGATATTGTTTGTAAGAAAGCATGGTACAAGATACATAATATTCCTCAAAGCACCTTCTATACTTACCAACATAATTTCCAACAAGGACTTGTTAAAGGAATTCATGGTAACACCAACAAATTCAAACCACATGCACATACTGTGACAACCATAGAAATATTGCACAAAATTGTAATGGATAATTCAGACTTTTCACCAAACCAAACACGACAAGTTGAAGAAGATGGAACATCTGCTCCTTTAAGATTGCTGCCATCAACATACACCCAAAGTTCTTTGTTAAAAGAGATTAACGAGGCTCTTCAAGAGCTAAATTTTCCATCAATATCACAACCAACAATGAGCAAGATTTGGAATACTCATTTTCTAGATGTGGCATTCTCATAGAACATTAACTTCAGTAATGTAGTGAATGTATCATGTTGAAAGCACAGATGAAGACAACTACTACAAAAGAGCTGGAAGAAAAGGCACAAGCTAGACTGAAGAAACATAACAAGATTCTTATGTGTGGAACATATTGCTACTATGCCCACATAATTATGTCAGAGTGGTATCCAAAGGAATACTTGAGCATTATCCATGATAAAATGGACAAAACAAAGACTTCAATACCAAGAATACGTGTCAAATCAAAATCTGTTGTAGGAACAAACTTAGGTTTGTTGTTGACAGGTATGCTAACACATGGCCATAGCACAGGAGGTTTTGGTCATTTTTCCCTACCATTTGTACACATGGGATCACAATTTACTATTACATCTCTTGCAAAGTGCTTGAGGGACCTTGAAGACCCACACCTTGATATGTATGGTGATTTGCTTTATGAGAGTGGAAGTTCAAGAAACACACTTTCAAATGCATTACTTCAAAACTCTATTTACTCAAAATGTAGAGTGTACAAGGATGCTTTCCTATCTTTAAATGGAAGCTCAACAAATCAAAATATTGATTTTAAACCTCTTCCTCCACATTTGTTGTTACAATTGGACAATGCAACTAGTGATAATAAGAATCGTTATGTTTTCATGTTTCTATCACTATTAACTCCACTTGGTGTCTTCATCACTATTGAGGTTGGGTTCTTGCTTGCGGGGCACACACATGAAGACTTAGATGGAACCTACGGAAGAATGTATTCTAACTTGAAAAGTAAAGATATATATTCTTTACCTGAGATGATGGATACATATCCCACAATAGAAGAAAAAAGGGTGTTTCCACCTAAACTTATTGACAAAGAATTCAAAAGTTTTCTTAATGGGTACATCAAGGAGGGGAAAAATGCACTAGTTGGACATCTTAATGTCTAGTACTTCCAATTCCTTGTACTCATTGATGTTCTAGTTATGAGGTATAAATAATCCATCAGATACATTGAGTGGTTAGAACCAGTGGAGTTCTGGAATATAGATGATGAAGGCTGACCTATATTTCCCATAGGGAAGCCATCTTTCTTACGTCCCAAAGACAATGATGTATATTTAAAAGAACTAAAGAAAGGAATAACATCATACATAAAAATGTGGAAAGAGACTATTGGCAATGAGAATTCACCAATTGTTACAGAGGACTAGAATGAAAAACTAGATTATTGGAAAAGAGTTCTTGATGCATTAGATGGAATCTACAATGACCATACACCCTTGGATGAAAGTGATTCTTCTTCTGATGATTTTTGGCCAAAGACGAGGAAAAATGTCAACGTTGATGGCAATGCACTCCATGAAATACCAAGTATTATGGATGGGGATTTTGATAATGTGATAGATGAACCGGTATATGTTGGACCCAAGTGCAACAAGCGAAAGCCAACATTCGATCCTAGAATCGATGTTGAGAAAGGAAATATGTTGCTTTTTAGATCAGAAATGAGGATGAAGGAGAGATGATTTGGATGGAAAAAGCCACCTCAGATATCTTCCAGGATGATGACAGCGAGACCCTTCATGTAAAGATTGATTGGTGGCAGCCTAGCTCAAGGAAATACAAGGGAAAAGTTTTAGAACAATATTGGGTGCCAAATCCTAATGACAAAGAAATTGGATCTATTCCAATTAATACCATAGTTTGGGCATGGATGCCAAAGAAAGAAGATTGCAAGAAAACAAAGATAAATAAATGTGGTGTGCAAGCTGTACTTGATCTGTTTGAGCGGATATAAGGAGATTAGGTGGAGATGATACATGAATGTAACTTTGCTTTTTGAATGACTTTTAGTATACATGAAGAAACATTTTTCAATGGTTGTAGTATAATAAATGCTCTTCAAGCTACTTTTTGAGGAATTTTATATTATTTACTGCATATATGAAATTTCACTTCAAGTTCAATGTTAATTTATGTGATGATACTTTATGCGAATTAGATAACACCATTCAAATTTTAACTTTTCAATTAGTCTTTTAGACTCTCAATGCAACATCTCACTATATCAAATGTGCATAATTATATTCATTAATGCATGTACAAAATCCTTTCCTTTGTTTATTATTAGCTTTTTCTCACTCTCTTCAATACTACTTTGAGCTTTTCATTTTGTTCCATTGATGATTGGTGGAGTGTCCACTTGAAATGTAGGGACGTTTCAATACACACAATTTAATTCCATAAACTCTCTTCGTCATTATGATTAACTATAGAAATCTTCATCCTGAAGCTATACTTGATATGCTTGAGAAAATATAAGGAGATTAGGTGGAGATGATTCATGAACATAATTTTTCTTTTTGAATGACTAATTAGTATACATGAAGAAAAAGTTGTCAATGTTTGTAGTATATCAAATATTCTCTTGAAGCTACCTTTTGAGGAATTTTATATTATTTGCTACATATATGAAAATTTTGGTTCAACTTCAATGTTAATTCATGTGATGATACTTTATGTGAATGCACTTTAAAATGTCTTATAGAATTGATTTGTGAATAAATGTAAGGCACTTGCAATAAGGTTTGAAGTGAGTTTTCGATATTATTTGTTATTATAGTTGATATAAATTTAATTGTACTACTATGTTGCATTCAAATTCATAATTATATTTTCTCATGTAGACTTTAAAGTGGTGCCAACTTTGTACTAGTATATTAACTTATACTCAATAAATACAGTACTAACATTTTGAGCGTGCAGGTTTTATTAGTTTGTCATCATTGTGATTGATTGTCTAGATTAAACTGTGTGAACGTTTTTTAGACAAACGTTTTGAGTGGACACTCCACCCATGTTTGTTATGGGAACCATGAAAAATTCATTGTGGATTGAAAATATTTCACATAACTTAATCCAGAAAATCAATCATTAAGTGATAACATCATGTCATGTTTAATTCATGTTAGACATTATCATCAAATACATTGCATCATAAAGACAATTTAATCCATGTGAGATTTAATGCTGATTGTAATGCACTGCATGTAATATAAGTATTATGGATGGAGAATTTGATAATGTGATGGATGAACTGGTATATGTTGGACCTAGGTAACAAGCTAAATCCAATATTCAATCCTATGATTGAATTTGAGAAAGTAAAGGTGTTGGTATTTAGATCATGAACCAAGGATGAAGGAGAGACGATTTGGAAGGAAAAAACCACCTTATATATCTTCCAGAATGATGAAAGTGAGACTCTTCATGTAAATATTGATTGATGGAAGCCTAGTTTAGGGAAAAACAAAGGAAAATTTTAGAACAATATTGGGTACCAAACCTTGATGACACATGACTTGGATCTATTCCAATTAATACCATAGTTTGGGCATGAATGGAAAAGAAAGAAGATTGCAGGAAGACCACGATAAATAAATGTGGTGTACAAGTTGTAATTGATTTGCTTGACTGAATATAAGGAGATTAGGTGGAGATGATTCATGAATGTAATTTTCTCTTTGAACTAGTTATTAATATACAAGAAGAAACACTTTTAAATGTTTGTTGTATATCAAATATTCTCTTCAAGCATTTTTTTGAGGAATTTTATATTATTTACTAATATGAAAATTTTGGCTCAACTTCTATGTTAATTCATGTGATGGTACTTTATGTGAATTAGATAACACCATTCAATTTTTAACTTTTCAATATGTTTTTTACATAAACTCAACATGTCACTATATCAAATGTGCATAATCATTATCAATAATGAACCTTAAAACATATTCTAGACTTCCTCTCTCAATAAAACATCATTTTTCTTTGTCACAGAGGATTAGAAATGTGTAATCGAGGTGTTAACACAGTCCCTCTCCCCTCATGTTGTAAAGGGTGCTAGTTCAATGGAAGAGCACCTGCATTCCAAGCAGGACGATGGTGGTTCGATTCCTCTGTTCCCTAACATAAATCAATACATGATTTAAATCTTATTGATAATATAAATAATGTAAGATATCTATATTTTCAATATAAATATGCTCTTTTCAATTAAACACATTGTTCAAATACTTCATAAATAAATAATGAACACTTGCAATAATTAGTTAAGTTGGTTTTCCCCCTTTCCTCTTGTATATTAAAAAAATCAAACTCTACTGAAAGGGGGATGGCGTCAGAGAGGGATCTCTCATTTGTCTTTGGAGTCCACTCTATGTAAGATATTCAATCAAGGATAATCAGGGGGCTAGGATCCTGAATGGGACAAAGCCTTATCAATGTGAGATGCATGGTGGGATTATCGGGGCAAGGGACCATTGGCAATGGAGTCAAAAACCTCCATAGGGAACATTTGCATAAGGAAAAGAAAGGCATGGGGTTACAAACAGAGGAAAGATAGGCATCAGTTTCACAATCAGGAGATATTCAGTGGATGGTTAGAGGACGAGGGAGAATAGCCCATCATGTGGAGCACTAGTGAGATGAATTCCATGCAACTTTAGAAGAAAACTTGATAAATATCTGGAACAATAGCCGGAGCATAGAAAGTATGAATTCCTAACTGTTATACACTAAGTTGCAGACATGAAAGCAATCAACAAACTGGAATGAAAACAGGAAGCACATTTCACGTAAAGGAAAATACATATTGAGAAAAGCAATGGCACATGAATCTCTGCCTTGAGAAACAACTCTTCCTCTGCAATTTTATTCATAACATAGGCATCCAATCTTATTTAAAATGGAGAGCCTCAGCCCTAGAATGTTTCCCAATACAACCAAATAACTCCTTCCTCCCTCTATTGGGAGTGTATTTATACTATTCTAGTGCTGAGACTACTGAATTGAAAATTGTTACAAGCCACCGGCCCTGTGCAGTTAGAGAGGGATCTCTCATTTTTCTTCGGAGTCCACTCTATGTAAGAATTTATTTCATTATGGTGGGATTATTGGGGCAAGGGACCTAGAATTTATTTCATTAAATTTTTAATTATTTAGTGGATCTAGAATTTAGAACTTTCGCTAGATTGAGTTCTTTCAAAATGAGGAAAGTAATAGAGTTTGAATCCTTACATAATGTCTAGTAATATTATTTATAGTTTGTATTTAATGTTAAGTTGATTAAATTATTTTATGACATAATACCAACATTGTATTTGTTACTACAACAGTTAGAAATATTGTCGTAGTAATTATGTGTGTCTTTGTTGAGTATGTTGTTTTATTTTTGGAAGTTGGTTACTACAAAAAGTTATTTTATTTTTGCAAGAGTGGCACGAACTCGCTGAAGCAGTCGCTCAGAGCAGAGTGGAGATGTCAAAGAAATATTGAAGACAACCCAATGATTTTGGCACTTGGTATACGGGGGCTCTTTGCTACCACACTGGGAGGATAGCATCCCTCGTGGAGCCAATTGTTAACACTCCGTTTTTTATAGTTGATTTTGCGGCCTGGTAGGAGTTTGATGAGGGTCCCATTCCCTTGAACTTCATGTGAACACCCTTTAGATTATCAAAGGTGTGAGGTAAAGAAGAAAATGGCAGGTACATTGAAGGCATTAAACGAGATCCATAATCAAAGGCTGATATTGATCAGAGGGTGGATCAATGGCTCCAAAAAATTTCATGTAAGTGGGCATGCTTGACTAAAGCCACCTTTCTGGATTGTGAAATGGGTTAAAGATCGGAAACATTCAATGGCCGAGATGAGATTCGAGTCAGATCTAGGGCCTCAATCAATTTCACAAACCATACTTGTGCAGGTAAAGCCATAATTTTGAATTGCGAAAGAGGGGTACTGGTTGTGAAGATCAATGGTCGCGACGAGAAAGAAAAGAGATCTACGACCAAGGTTTATTTTGCAATGCCAACTAGCAAGGTTCATTGCGAAAATTAATGGGGCCCACTTGGATCTATGGCTGCATGAAAGGGTCGGTCGTGATTGATGGCTGAGAACGTGTCATGATCCAAAACTTCCTGTGGTGTCCAGAGGAGAAATTTGGTGGCAGGAATAATGGAACGTGGATGGTGGACGTGAAATATTCCTCAAATCGGATGGCTGAGAAGACTTCCAAGGTACAGGTTTCACATCCAGTGCAGAGATGATGGTGGAGGAGACATTCATGCGAGTAATCTTCCCCCATTGCAGATTGGCCGATTTCTCTGATGCCGTTCGGGATAGGCCTAAGGCGAAAGTCATGTCCAACGACGCTAATTTCCCTGGCTCACAGATTTGGCACATGGTTCACTTACAGGGAAGTAGTGAGAAAGATGGGGGTTTGATTCATTGAGGTGACAGACATGGTGTTTACACGAGGCTGAGAGAGGCAACGAACTAAAACAACCTGATGCCATCATCATAGTAAGTGAAAGGGCAAGAAAGGTCAGATCCGCAGCCCTTGAAACTAGCTTGGAGGCCATGTGGGATTTGTTTGGAATCTTTTCTATATTGGATAATATAATTGAACATCAGAGGGAAAGATCCCCACCCTAGCATCACACATGTTGCCATCACAATGATCGATATTCTAAGGGTATAGCCCTTTCTAGGCCATTTCGGCGCGCCCTATATAACGCCATCTTCCGAAGATATTTGAGGCATGGAAATGTGTAGATAATAAGAGGTAAAGGGTTGAATTCCGAGAAGTGTCGAGCTCCTTCACATAAAACCATGGCTGTGTGGTTCGAGAAGTTAGTTCGACTAGGGGTACTCTTGGTAGGAAAACATAGATCTGTGTTTTGGTTATCCACACCAGAAAATCACCAACCACCAAGGCAGATATGTTAAACACCGAGGGAGGTTCACCTGCTTCTACACAACCCAATCTTTGGATGTGTGGTGGATGGGTTTTGACATCCCATCGACATCCCTTCAACACTCCCAGTTGCAGTCACGACCTCCAAAGTCCCCTCTCACAATGGTGGCAAAATTGTTGGAGCAAATGATAATTCTGGGACCAGGTGGGTCTGGAGCCTTCGACACCACCCCTATAATCTCCACTGGAATGGTTTGTCGTGGGAGAGGAGAGGGTTAAACACACACCCAGCTGCATGGTCTGCAGGAAAACCCTCCTCGTAGGAGGAAGAAAATGGTACAAGGATGATAAGCTTATTAAGTCACTTATCATCACCAAGTGCATGACAACCTTTTTTTTGACCTCCTCCTATAACTATGTTACCAGATGAAGGATGGGTTGGGAAAATGATCAGGCAGTGGATTCGGGTCTTCTTGTCAGCCTTTGAGCGACGTATTTTGGAGGAAGCTGGCAGGTCGAGGAGACAAAAAGATATATCTGAAGTAGCCTAAGTGGACAATTGACCATCAGCATGCCGCATGGGGATTGCTTTCACGAAATGGAAAGGAAGAAAGCTATGTGCCGTTAGTCTGCATTGTCACACACCACGTCTCCATAATTTTTATTGTTATTTGTAAAACGTTGTAATAGTCCACTCTCTATACTATTAATGCATGATTGCAACTTGTAACCATTTTCAATTCGGTAGTCTCAGCACTAGAATAGTATAAATACACTCCCGATAGAGGGAGGAAGGAGTTAGTTGGTTGTATTAGAAAACATTCTAGGGCTGAGGCTCTCCATTGTAAATAATATTTCATGCTTGTGTTATGAATAAAATTATAGAGGAAGATTTGTTTCTCATGGCAGAGATTCATGTGTCGTTGCTTTTCTCAATATGTATTTTTCTTTACGTGAAATGTTCTTCCTGTTTTCATTCCAGTTTGTTGATTTCTTTCATGTCTGTAACTTAGTGTATAACAGTTAGGAATTCATACTTGCTATGCTCCGGCTGATGTTCCAGATATTTATCAAGTTTTCTTCTAAAGTTGCATGGAATTCATCTCGCTGGTGCTCCACGTGATGGGATATTCTCCCTCGTCCTCTAACCATACACTGAATATCTCCTAATTATGAAACCGATGGCTATCTTGCCTCTGTTTGTAACCCCATGCCTTTCTTTTCCTTGTGCAAATGTTCCCTATGGAGGTTTTTGACTCCATTTCCAATGGTCCCTTGCCCCGATAATCCCACCATGCATCTCACATTGATACACTTTGTCCCATTCAGGATCCTGGCCCCCTGATTATCCTTGATTGAATATCTTACATAGAGTGGACTCTGAAGATAAATGAGAGATCCCTCTCTGACTGCGCAAGGCCGGTGGTGTAGTCTAAAGTGGTTATGTTGTTTCCCGGGAGTGGGCCCTTCCCCTCGACCTTGGGGCTCAATCCCAGTGCCAACACTTTCCATATAATATCAATAGTCCTCTTTATGTATGATTCACGATAGGGAAAATTTTAGAAACATGCACCTCAAGATATTCTTTGAAGTTCTTCTTCGCATACCTTATAATCAAGCATTAGTGACCAATACCACTTGAGGTCTAACATTATTATGTGATCAAAGAATGAATTTCATCAAGGAATTTATGAAGATAGCTAGAATCATGGACCATACAAGTAATGATATTTTAGTCATGTTAATAAAAATTAAATTTCAATTAGAGGAATATTGGTCTCATTCGCAATAGACCATTTTTCTCTTCGCTTAGCAACTCAAATATCATTTCCCTATTTGAATACCACCGCATCTTTTCAAATAAAATATAAAATAAACATAGTAGATTCTAATTGGTGATGTTTCTTATGGCATGCTACAAAGTGAAAGGTAATACATACATATTTCCTCAAACCATAAACGATTTAAATAGAACAATAATAATTTTGAAAAACACATTGAATGCCTAAATCATAACCAAATCCATATATTAATCCTAATACCTTATCTTTCTCAAATATACAATAAGCATGATAAAAGATGAACACAATAGAACAATAATAATTTTGAAAAACACATTGAATGCCTAAATCATAACCAAATCCATATATTAATCCTAATACCTTATCTTTCTCAAATATACAATAAGCATGATAAAAGATGAACACAAATTTGTTTACTCAATGAAGGTCTTTAACTATAACTCAAACCTCATGGATCAATGGAAATTAGATGAAACCGATCAAGCTACTACACATGGATTCATTCAAGTATCAAATGAGAACTCCAATAATTTAAGGGACTAGAAAAACCATTAACCAAAATAAACACAAACTTCCAAACATTAAAAAATGCTCCAAATGTAAGAAAAAAAACAAACCATTAAAATTATCCAAGATATAAAATCTACAAATCCAAGCAATTTCTACCTATGAATAGTTTGGAAACCCTACTTCATTTCCTGAGGAAAAAAATAATGTGTTAGTTAACTATTAAAACATCAAAACTTAAAACGTGGCTCCAATATTACAATGTTTAATACAAAGTATAGACTATAGAGCCTATTTTTACATGAAATACAACCTCGTATTTATATATTGTAATTTGAATTATCCCATAAATAATTTATTTTTTCCAACCTACTCCAAAAATAGAGGAATACTAAATTCAAACAATTAACAAGAATCACATCATCTATTATATTTCATTCATTATTTATACACTCCCAATGGACCAAGAAAACAAAAAATAGATTCCCCTCGTGAATATTGATTTAGATAATATCTCGTGATATATCGATTCCTCAATTCTCACATCAACCCTCATTTTCTATATTATGAACATGAACAAGTCAATAACAATATTCTACCAATGCACTTCCATGCAAGTTATAATACCCAATTTCCTATTTATTCACATACTCACATATTATTTCTTTCACTAGTTTGTTACATATTGCATTGCTACTTTACAAAATGTGTCAAACATGTAAATACATATTATATCAAATCACGAAAATATGTGGTATATGCAACACACCCAAACATAACAAGTGTGGTTTAAGGTATTGAGATTCACTCAAGTATTGTACTACATACTATCTCCATTTTATATAGTGTGAGGCTTTCCTACAAGTTCTTCAAGAAGCTTTAGATTTAGGATTAGCACAATTATTCTCATGCTCGAGTTCTAAGAGTAATGATAGTGCATGCTATCATGGGGGATTCACCTTATTGAGCAATATCTTATCACGTTCATTCATAATGAGAGGGTTTTAATTGTGAAAAATAAGGTCAATATATTGTAGGTATTGGGGGTCGGGGAATAGGGTATGGGGGATTTATAGGTATTGGGGGTATAAAAAGAGGTTTTTAGTAAAAATAAGGAATATATTATAAAAATAAGGGTTTTTTTATTGGAAATATGTATCGAAGAGGGGTTCAACAAAAGGATTTTTGTAATTAATTATCAATATCTAGTGAAATCAGGGGTGTTATTTAATATCCCATGAATGAAGGCACTATGACATGGTTTCACTAAGTCAAGACCCTGTGCATGCTATAAACAATGCTTTAGTACCAATGCATATAACCATTGTCACTTTAACATCTTATACAATTAGTATATATAACAATATGCACACTCATGGTAACAACAATGCATAAATGGTAATTCATAAGAGCTATTGCACACTGTATAAGATGCTTTATTTCTAGTATACGTGATATGTTTAAATGTTTCGAAGCACTTTTATAATAATTTGTTACATTTTCAAATTTTTAATTTTTAAACCATATAATTGTTTTTATAATTGGTTAAAACCTTAATTTTTTTTCTAATTTATTTATCATTCACTTTATTATACCCATTTAAAAAAAATTAAAACATTAACTTTAAATATTTCACAAATAATTTTTTATTTATATATAAAA
>LPNX010794491.1:27709-80707 GCA_001517045.1 Pseudotsuga menziesii | reverse complement strand
ACATATGTATATATATCTATATATATGTATATACATATATGTGTATATATGTATATCTATATATATGTATGTATGTATGTATGTATACATATGTATATACACATATGTATATATATATGTGTGTGTGTGTGTGTGTGTGTGTGTACATATACATATACATATACATGTATATGTATATGTATATATATGTACACACACACACAACATGTATATGTATATGTATATGTACACACACACACACACACACACACACATATATATATACATACATATATATACATATATATATGGATGGGGTTTGAGGCATCACTATATTAAATATTAAACCTGTTGGTCTACAAGCATTAAAAACAGATGTGTTTCCATATATTGGAGTGAGGATGTGGCCCTCCTAATTTGGGGCGTTAACTCGACATTAACCATTGGCATGTCTTCACCTTTTACCCTTCGCATGACAGGCCAGAGAATGGAGTTGTTGCTTCTCGCCCTCGATGTTCCAGGTATTTTTGAAACTCGGTTGTTTTTGAATGGTCTTAATTTTTAGGCCATTTTACAGTCTTTTTCATGGGTTCAACATCCCCATCATCAATGGAACCAACCTCCTCAGTTCCTAGGAGTAGTCCCAATAGGAGAATTTCTAGTAGCAGAACGATCAACATCACCAGTTGAAATGACATTATTATTCCTGGAATAATCATTCTTTCTATCGTGGTAACTAGAGAAGTAGGAATAACTATATCAGCAGTATAAACATATACAAGCCTAGATTGAGACCCATCATCCAAAAGCAAAGGAAAGATTTTTTCAGGCCATTTTATAGTTTCTTTCATGGGTTTCATTTTTGTTAATGGAATAACTTTATTAAGTAGCTGTAGTTGTTAAGTTATGATGAAAATGGGTTTTCTTGGTTATAGTGAAAAATCCATACACTAACGTTGAACCTTCTCTCTTATATGATTTTTAGTTTCTGGTTTATTGCTCGGTGGCTTAATGCTTTGAATGAGTGGATTCACCTGCCAGTTCTAGTCACTTGACTGTTATCTATGCTTGACTCTTGAAAGTTTTCTTCCATGAAGACAAGTCCAAGCCTTCGTGTCAATGCAAAAACCCTAAATTCAAACCTATGTCATCCTCCTTGCAATGCATGGAAATCAAGTGTCTTTCTCCATAGATGTACGTTACCAAATCCACCTTGACATTGTCCTCCTCCTTCTCTGCACACTCTTATTATGTAAGAAGCTCATCGTCCTCTATTTGATTTAGTGTATCGGTGGGAACTGAATTAAATATATCAATCTCAGCTCGAAAATGATGCGCCATTCTGTATTTTTTCATCTTTTATTGGTCATAGTTGCCTTAACATTTTGAGGGGAACATGGGTTTGAAAACTACAGTGAAGAGGAAGAGAATTTGAGTGAACCATTCGGATATAGCAGTGCTTGATACAGAACAATTCAGAAAGGTAAATAAATGCAGTACACTATCTAGAAATATATAAAATAAAAATTGTAAATTACCTTTTCTCTGACCATCAATAAAGCTTGCTTGCTCTTGTGGACATACAATTGTTATAGAAGAAAAGTTGCAAAGCGCTTTCTTCGCAACATTCTTCATACCAGAGGGAGAAATTACCAGCTGGATATAGCGCTTCTTTATACAGAACCATTCGACAAGGTAAATATATGTAGTACACTATCTAGAAATATATAAAATAAAGATTGTGAATTACCTTTTCTCTGAACATCAATAAGGCTTGCTTGCTCTCGTGGATAAACGCTTGTTATAGACAGAAAGTTGCAAAGCACAGAAGTGGATGAGTTTATCTATCACAAATTACTAGTGCATAAGGCACTCATTTGCCACCTGAAGTAAGTAATTAAGTAATTTGCATTTAGTAATATCCTTGAGTTGTATCCCTTTAAATATTGACAAAGACTTGGTTCTCATGATTCTAATTTTTAGTCATGATGTTTGATTTCAGCCTCAAAAGTGTTTTCAGCATGGGAGGCGGTGAAATATTCACAACCAGGGAGGTATTAAGACACAAGAACATCAACAAAGTTGTGATGTGTGACATAAATAACGTATAACCTCCCGTCTCCATTAATTTATGGTTTTATTTTTTTTATTTTGAATTTTTCTGGACTTAAATAAAATGTTGTTTCCAGGATGTTGTTGATTTTTTCCGCAAATACCTTCTTGTGAAAAGAGAAGCCTTATGCACTTCTCACCTTAAGCATCATTATCAATGATTCTAGGTAACGAATTTTTAATGCTTCATTTTCTCAAACTATACTTTATACTTCTTAGGTTCCTGCTAAAGTTTAAAGATTTAATCAAAATTATTTGACTCAAGGTTGAGCTTGGGAACATAAATGAACAATTCGAAATCATAATAGCAGACCTCACAGATACTATGGAAAAACGTCATTGTTATCAATTGTACACAAAATATTTCTATGAGCTTGTTCTAAAGCCAAATCTGAGCCATGGAGGATTGTTCGTTACAAAGGTATAACATCACAATAAAATCGCTCAAATTATTATAGAAACTATTTCTTGAGAGTCTTCTTTTGTTGTGTCACGTCGTACATCAATTAACAAGGATAAAGAAAAAGTTGATAATAATAAGGCTTGATTCTAGTAGTATTGCTTAGTTATAGGACTCTTATAATATCCCGCAATACACAAAATTTTTATATAATATTATGTTTACTATTTTTATTTTTTTGAATATGAATGGAAAACCTGGAATATGCCAATCGGTTCTTGGAGGACAAATGTAACTGAAAAATTATGCTTGTAATGAAAAAAATATGAATGAGAGAGATAGCCACGTTGAATGATAAATTATGCATGCGAAGAGTGGGGGATGTGAAGGCTCACTCTCAGACAGTCGCACCAGGTGTGGGAAGGCCAGTATGGTGCTATACCAACCCTGGGAAACAAAAGGGAAATGGCACAGAGATTATGGGAGCTGCAAAAGAACTAGGATCAAAATATAAAGAGGATGCCCCTCAGTATGCTCGGTGGTCGGTGGGGGAAAGATGCTCTACTTTTAGTAAGCTGAAGGAGACATTTCCTTGGGAAGAAGGGGTTCCTCACTGAAGAATGGAACTAGGTTTGATTGTCACCACTCTTGGCATGCATAATTAGCTCAAGGGTGATTGAGGATAGAGGGAAACTCTGTTCCTAATATATGGTTGGGTGGAACATGGTTGTTCCCTTTTCATTGTGGATCATGTTACAAATAAGTTGCATTTCTGGTTTTACATTTCTATATTTTACCAAGCTCAGGGTATATTCGTAGATTTGTGAACACGTGTTTCCATGCTTCTGTTGATGCTAAATGTCAGATTTAGGGTATTGATAAAAAGTTGCTTACAAGCCATTGTGTGCTCACTGATCTATTCTGACTGTATGTGAAATGCCTTCAACACTATGGTTTCTCTATTGGATTAAAATGTTTAAGGCTTGCATTCTAGTGAATTCCATATACACCGGTTTACATGCATAAATGTGGTCTACTAACTGTTACTGCTATGTTTCCTGCGTTATCTCTGGAACATGTACGGTCGCCTATGTTTGAATATTAGGAATATGCATTTGCTTTCTATTTTCTGGAACATGTTGATTTCCTGAAGTATGACAATGCAATTTATAGCTTCTTGTTTCCAGTGTCCAAGTTATGAAGTATGGGGAATGTATTAGACTAGTTATTGCTGCTATAGGGATTGGAATTTTCCTTGCTAGATATTGCTTGTGGAATGATGCTTATGAACTCGTGCCATCCTGTTCTATTTGACTGATTGTTCTTTTATTTTGGAAAGATTGGAAACTCGAAAGGGGGATTATTCCTCTGCATAGAGTTACCTGTATGTTGTATGATTTCCCTTAATGAATGAGTTCAGGGAATATTTGAGTGTGTATGAATGTGGGTGATAAAATGATATATAGAGAACCTCTAGTCTGTGACTAGGAGAACTGCTCATGAACTAGTGTTTGATCATGCCCTATTTGGCATGACTAGAATTGTTTGGGTTAGATAGCTTATAAATGTTATGATACACCTACTCTGATTGATTATCTTTCTATAGGTCTTATCTCTCTCCAAATAAAAGTATTCATGTTTGGTTAAAAATCGATTATGAATGCACTGGATACGTATATCATGGAGGAAGTAATGCACCTACTCTATTTCATTTCATTGAAAGCTTCATGTTGTTATAGCCTTCCTAAAAATGCATCTATCCTGCTTAACTGAAGGCATAGGACTGTGTAGTTTTATGGCCTTTGCAGTTTTAGAGTCCAAACTATGTTCTAGGGATCTGAGGTTGTTTCTGGGTACATGACCCTTTTAAACCTTCGTATTTTTTATTCTATGATGAGTTTTCAAGACTTTACTGTTCTCTTACTAAGGTCTCATTAAGAAAACCCTGTAGAAGGCCCAAGTGTTGAATTGTTTAAGCTTGAGATCACTTGAGGAAAACATGGAAAGAGAGTGTAAATATTTCAAGTAGATTACTGAGGTTACATTATCCTTCTTTTCAAATCTGTTTATGCTTTTTCTTAGAGCTTGGAGGCTAAAATCATGGTTGCGGAATCCGAATGCATCTACCTCAAGCGGTTCCACACCCCGGAATACGCTTGTGAAGGGCGAAAGGAGGGAGGTGAAAATAGGAGAAAGTTTGCAAAGAGACAAGGTGAAAATGTGTTTTTCATGATCCGCGATCCACCTAGCAGAAATCAGAAAGAGTAAAAGGAAGGTAAAGGTTAAACTCTTAAAGTTATTAAGACTTCTGCGATCCATGATCCACACAATGGAAGGTAGAAAGCGGAAAGTAAAGGTTAAACTCTTAAAGGTATTAATACTTCCGCGATCCGCATAGCGGAAGGAGGGAAGCATAAAGAAAGGTTAAAGTATTAAATTTATTAAGACTTCTGTGATCTGTGATCCAAAGTGCGGAAGGCGGAAGGAAGTAAGGCCATTAAAAGTTCCTTCGCACATTTGAGTTTCTGATTTTCGAGTTTCGAAGTGCGAAAGGAGGAAAGAGGAAATGCGGTAGGTGCAAATCTCATCAAAATTTCCTTAACACATTGGAGTTTCCAATTTCTGAGTTCTGAAGTGCAGCAGGAGGAAAGAGGAAGTGTAGAAGGAGGAAGGCGGAAAGGCCTTTAAAAGTTCCTTCGCACATTTGAGTTTTTTTATTTCCGAGTTCTGAAGTGCGGAAGGTGAAAAGTGGAAGTGTGGAAGGAGAAAGGAAGAAAGGCCGTTAAAATCTCCTTCACACATTTGAGTTTCCAATTTCTGAGTTCCAAAGTGTGGAAGGAGGAAAGCAGAAGTGCAGAAGATGAAAGGTGGAAAGGATGTTAAAAGTTCCTTCGCACATTTGTTTTCGATTTCTGAGTTTCGAAGTGCGGAAGGCAAAAAGAGGAAGTGTGGAAGGAGGAAGGAGGAAAGGCCATTAAGAATTCCTTCGCACATTTGAGTTTCCAATTTCTGATTTTCAAAGTGCGGAAGGTGGAAAGCGGAAGTGCAGAAGGTAGAAAGTGGAAGTACAAAAGGTGGAAGGCAGAAAGGCTATTAAAATTTCCTTCGCACATTTGATTTTCCAATTTCTGAGTTCCGAAGTGTGGAAGATGGAAAGAAAAAGTGCAGAAGGCAGAGTACAAAAATGACTCTTCTGGGTATAGAAGTAGATTTAATTGCGGAAGGCTGATTCATCTTGCGGTTTTTCCATGTGGTTATATTTCTAAAGATTAAGGATGAATGCTTATGAATATTATAGCTAGATATTATGTGAAAGGAATTATATTTGCAAACAAAAATTATATATACATTTCTTATAAAGATTTATGTTTGGGATACTTTACATATGGTATCCGAGCCACAGGTTTGAACCTTGTCGCCTTTTTGGGAACATCGGGTTCCGCTAAAGCACACTAAGGTAATAACTACCTTTTTCTAAATGATAACAATATTTTGCTTGATGAGTCCTGGTTATGTACTCTAGATGTGTATTAAATTGATGTATTATGATCAATGGATGTATGATGGATGATGAGTTGAATGATGTTCTACAAAGGATGCTTGTATGGCGATTGATGCATGAATGGTTGTCTTTGGTAGACATTACATGATTGATATAGGACTGAAATAGGTTAATATATTATGAATTGATGATCAGGTATGCGTGAGATTCGTTGTATGACTGATTATAGTTTATAAATAATGGATTCTTGAATAATTTATGAGAAGAATTATGCTTTGTGAAAAGGTAAAAAGTGATACATTGTTATTCCCTTTTGATTCTCAGTTAATGGGAAGTGTTGCATATAACATAGATTTTTATGTTGCAAGTATTTTGAAGATAGGTTCCCTTCTCATCTCCACTATAAAGGTATTTAGTGGATGTATTAAAGGGGTGTTGGAGGGACTAGTCGGTGAGCCGACTACTCGAATAGCTAACTAATTTGAGATTAGGTTGGTCGCGTAAGGTCATGTCGGTTGATCGAACCGACATGTAGTTATATGTAACTGTTTGTAAATCATATATATTAGGCTGTTGAGCCAGATGAGAACACGGTTCAGTTCTTTGTATGTAAGGACCCTCATGACATAATATAATTTGTTATTCTATATCTATGTTCTTATCTTTTGCACTTGTTATGTCTGTATGATTCAATGTGTATTATTGGTAACCCTCTGTGATCTATGAGATTACAACATTGGTTCTGTTGCCGGTAGTACATATCTGAGATGACTATAAAAATATGATATCAGAACAGGAGATTAAGAACTGGTGGGAGCATAAGATAGCAAATTATTTGCATAATTATGTGAGGAGAAACATATTAACCTCTGCTCAGGCGAAGGAGAAATTCTTCACTGAAACTCATGAGAAGTTCGTAGAATCGGTACCCTAGCTTTTGAAAAAAATTCTGGATGAAAAAGATGGAAGTAACTAAGGACCAAGAGCTGCTAGAGAAACTGATTCCAGGGGGATGAACAATCCTGTTGGAGTGGTTTGAAAATATCATAGATGAATTTTGTGAAGAGAAATCCATAGAAGAAAGAAATTCAGTAGAAACTGTTAAGAAAAGGTTCTATACAGACCTTACCGAGCAGTTCCTGTGCTCCCTACCGAACCTACTATTCAAATTCCTGATAGAAAAAGGAGTGGGTCATATTGTAGAACCTTGTCTGTCACTGCACGAACCGCCACCAAATTCTAACTAGACGAAGAAACAAAAAAATGGGAGAAATTCATTGTTGAAAGGGACTGGGAGTACTTCCTAAGTAAGTAAACATAACTATCTGAGCTTTCTAAAGCGTCGAGTAGGCTATGGGGGGGTAGTTGGTCATATGTCGGGGTAAAGTGAAGAGGATTATAGTCGACTAAAATGAGATACCATCACCAACAATGAAAATCCAACCAAAAAGGAAATCGAACGAACAGTGACACACAAAGGTACGACGAATTTACAGAAAGTAGAGAGAGAGAAGAGGCTAAAAATAAGGGAAGAAATAAGAGAACGGGATATAGCACTACAAAGAGGAATGAATACTAGGGTGACAGACCAGGAAAGAAATCCGCTAGAGTCGGGTCATGACTGACAGGAAGAAGGCATGGATGGAGAAGCATCAACCATGGAAGAAGACTTGTGGATAGAGCAGCGTGAAGCTCTCCAAATAGAAGTTACTTAGGAGATAAGACCTCTGTATCCAATGAATATGAGTACCAGAATACAAGCCATTGTTGAAGAAGACCTAAGAGTAAGAGCTGGTGAGCTTGGTATATGGAGCCGACTAAATGACGACTTAAATGATGATAATAATCTAGTGATCCATCGACTAGAGGAAGGAATTTGGGTCACACTTCAGGTGTACCCTTCCAACCGCAGTATCCACTTAATTTACCCAACACATGACGGAGCACCCCCCCTTCCCAACACAGCTTTGGAAAATATAGAACAGTCCGACCTATTGACAAATCAGTGCAGATGGACATCGACAAGAAAAGTCGACCCGAACCGACTACTTGTCAGAGAAGAAATGAAAAACAAAATGACTGATGGGAACGAAAGTTCTGTCGACAACAGCTCTGCACGATAAGACAAGAAAAACATCCCACTACCCCCAGCACCACCCCCAGCACCACCCCCACCACCACCACCACCTAGAGGAGATAGCGATAGCGATTCTGACATGGGTCACGTATCAGCACATATCCCTCTATATGAGGGTGAAGAATATCCTAGATGGCATTGGTTCATCTGTGAGTCAACATGGGAGGCAAATCAGGTTACAATTGAAGATCGACAGATGGTACAGTTCGTCGGTGCCTTGAGGAAAAGAGTACTAATTTGGTACATGACCTATATTGAGAGAACTCCCCAAGCATCTAAATAAAAAATTAATGCACAATTCTTGTCTTTCTTTAAAACTCTAGACACAAAAAATTTGGTAGCCAAAAAGTTGAAAACAACACCTCAAAAGCCAGCAGAGTCTGTCCGAGAATATGACAAATGATGGAAAGACCTCCTTAGCCAACTGGATTATGTAATTGATGAAAAACTATTAATTCAGTGGTTTCTTGCAAGTCTATCATAGAAAATTCGGGGGCACATAAGCTTGGAGACATTTAAAATGTACGAAGATGTGCTTACCAAAGCTCTGCAAGTGGAGATGGACGAAGATTTCCCAACATATCCCACGGATACTAGACTGGAAGAACAACTAAAAATCACGTAGAAATCATTGAAAGAGCTGAACCTCAAGAACCAGGATGTCTGGTGCAAAAAATGCTCAACAGATGGACACCAGGGATGATTTTAAGGAACCATACTTATTTAAAAGTGTATAAATGTTGGCGAATATTACCAATTCTTAAAATGACAACTATAAAAATATTGGCTATATTTTTCAAAAAATATTTTAATTTCCAAGGATTTTATATCATTTATATAATAATTTGGTGACTTTTAGGGTGAAAAAATTTTACCCCATCAAAATTGGGCGAAATAGGGCTTCAAAAAATGCAAAATGGTGAATATTTTTTGGGAGAAAAACATGGAAAAATAGCCCACTGGGCTAAAATTATCCTTGTTGGACACACTAAAGATAATTGTTGGTAAGACATAAGTCGACAGGACGTTCGATTTGTTCAGACAAAGTGCTTCTGCGACATCTATCAAGAACATGGAGGAAACACAATGAAAGATTGCCCGTATAACATGAAAAATGGCAAGGCATCTTGGTGTGCAATATGTGAAGTAAAAAGTCAAGCAACGACTGATTGCCACTTAAATTTAAAGAACCGAAAAAACTACCAAGCAGTCTACCAGACAAATGTAGTTGCGCAAAATAACGATAACAACCAGCGAAGCAATCATCAAAACGAACCGAATAATTAAATATATGAAGATTGTCGATATGAGTGCCGGTTCGACAACCGTCTTGGAGGATATGGAGGTTGGGGTCGATTCTATGGGAATCATGACAATCGACCACTTCATCCCATCCAGTGTTTTACATGCTATAAATAAGGTCGTTGATATGTAGATTGCCCATACAAGGACATAAATGATTTAAAATTTTGTACTAGTTGTGGAGTTGGTGATCACTCATTAGAGGATTGTCCTACTATGCTTGATAAAATCAATAAAAATAAAAACGTTAATATCTTGTCGTGCATGCAGAAACATGATGTAATCAATACGAAGAATATGCAAATAGTAATCCGACAAGGGACAAAAATTAGGAGTGATAATCCACCCATAAGTAAAATAAAATACAAGAACTATTATCCTAACCCAGCTTAAAAAAAACAATTATATAATGACACAATGAATATAATTAAAGAATTTGCTAGACAAGAAGAAGCTGATGATAGCCGACAAAGCACAGTTAAAGAATTAATACGTTTAGTACAAGATGATAAAGAGGTATCTAAATTCATTGAATTATTGTATAATATGAAGCATAACAATAATATATAAAATAAAACAAAAAACATATGCAGTCTCAACGAAAAGGACAAAAGTGATGTCGACCCACTTGTCGACCTAAAAATTGAAGGATATCATGTTCAACAAGTTGTACTCGACTTTGGCTCACAAGTAAATATTATGACTTGTGACACTTGGGAACAATTGGGTAGACCTTGACTATACGAGTCAGGACTATACCTCAAATTAGCTGACCAAGGTCTGATCGAACCTGTCAGAGATTGGAGAAATGTCGATATGACAATAAAGGAATATCAACCAAAGTCGACTTTGAAATTATTGACCCTAAGGAAGGATCTAGTTCCTTCCCAGCTTTAGTAGGTCGAGCATGGGGAAGGAAAATGAAAGCATCAATATATTTAGATAAAGAAAGGATAAAACTAAAAGGGAATGGACAAAAATTCATAGTACCTATCCACCCATCCCAAGGAGAACCATGGATAGAACCTATTAATGAAGAAGTCAAGTACATCCGACAATTATATCAAATACAAAATAATGAAGACTACACAGAACCCAATTTCTATGGAAAGCTTCACTTAGGAAACCAATACTGAGTAGGATACAACTCAGACACTGAATTATATGATAGGGAAGTCAAAAAATACAAGACACAAGCAAGAGGTTGCTGGACCATTTAGACAGTGCAGAAGAAACCAACCCAACAATGTTTCTTAGTTTCCATCATCCCAAAAATATTTGAAAAGAAGAGAAGGGAATACCCTACCTTAAAACCAACAAATATAAGTATCAGACAAATCCCAAGATACAAAGAAAGAGAATCACCAGTTATGCACATAGAACAAGTATCTAAAAACATTGGTGAACATGGCTGATTACAAAGCTTAGTATAAACCTTCAAAGGACAAGCTGCTAGATGGTGGGATACCCATCAATCAATATTGCAGACATGAACAACAACTTTGACTTAATTTGTAGAAATATTTAGAGGAAAGAGGCTAACCAAACAAGCACAAATACCTATGTTCATCCAGGGGTAGGACCCAAAAGAACACATAAGAACATGTGAAAAAGAGTGGAAAAGACATGGATATAAAGACGAATGTACATGGCCACACCTGTTTCCATCGACGCTATCCGAATTACCAAACAAATGGTACAAAATGGAAGAAGCATGGGGTGAAACATTTCAATGGCACGAACTTAGAGATAAATTCATCAAATACTTTAGCTTTATACCACAAAATGAAAAGTTAGTCGAAACTGCAAAACAAATCAAAGAATTTATAGAACCAACTGGGAACAACACCCTAACACAAAATTATGATCGACTGACAATAACATGTAATAACATAAAAACCAAGACAATACCATAGTCAACAAGACTACAAATGGAAAATGAAAATCCAAAAGGGAAAATTTTTCGATGGAAATGATACCATTCAGGAAAAACAAAACCAATTCGCATAGTACTTAAAGTTGAGACAACCAACAAAGAAGATACCGACCGAGTGACTTTAACAGACTTCCCTGCTACATTTTTACAATTCAAAGAAGGGAACCAACCAATCAATGAATCCAAAGGACCAGAATGGTTAGATGCCAAAGTGAAAACTAAATAATTTGACATATCAAACGATGATCGACCAAAAATGGCAAAATTTGGCGATTACTGGAGTGAAGAATAGACAACCGAAATAGTAAACTTACTAAAATAATTCTATAATGTATTCACTAGAGACTACAAAGATCTCAAAGGTCTAGTCCATGAAATGGGCGAAATGAACATCGGCATTAAACCTGATGCCTGGCCTATAAAGAAGAGGCCATATAAATTAGCTCATAAATACAAAGAGATAGTTAAGAAAGAGATTGATAATATGCTTGAAGTAGGAATTATCTACCCTATTGACCAATCGAAATGGGCAAGTCTAATGGTTGTACAACCAAAGAAACATGGCCCAACAAAGCTAAGGATCTGTGTCGACTTCAGAGAATTAAACAATGTCACCTTAACAGACCCATTCCCAACACCCTATGCAGATGAAATCCTAAATGAAGTCACAGGACATGAATGCTACTCATTTACAAATGGATTCTCAGGTTACAACCAAGTACCAATAGCCAAAGAAGACTAGACAAATACAACATACATATGTGAATTCAGCTCATTTTCCTACAGAGTTATTCCTTTTGGTCTAAAAAACACACTTGCAGTATTTTCGAGAATTGTGGTCAAAACATTTCAAAAATATATATACAAAACAATGGCAGTATATTTCGATGATTGGATGATATACTCTATGCTGAAAGATCACTGCAAATGGCTAAGGATCATGTTGGAACGATGAAGACAAATCCAGCTATCTATGAACATAAGGAAATGCATATTCCTAACTCCTATAGGGATACTATTAGGACACATTGTATGCAAATAAGGAATCAAGGTTGACTTTGCAAAAATAAAAATTATCCTCGACTTAAAACCACCATTGAACCCAAAAAAAGTCAGGGTACTACTTGGTCATACAGGATATTATAGGAAATTTATGAGATACTACTCAGATAAGACCTATCCATTGGAAGAACTATTAAGAGAATATCAGGAGTTCGACTGGAAAGATGAATGTAACATATCATTTGAAACACTAAAAAGGAAGATAGTCGAGGCACCCATCCTAAGGTTTCCAAATTGGTCGATCAAATTTCATGTACATATCGACACATCAGGCCTAGAAATAGGAGTGATCTTAACACAACCAGGGGACGACGGAATGGATTACCCGATAGTTTACAGCAGCATAAAACTAAATAAGGCAGAAAGAAACTATTCGACAACAGAGAGAGAAGCATTAGGAATGGTTTTTTGACTACATAATTATCAACGTTACCTACTAACCAACCCTTTCATCTTTTATACCGACCACCAAGCATTAAAATACCTTATAAACAAACCCTTACACCGTGGGAGAATTTTTTGATGGCTACTACTATTCCAACAATTTGAATTTGAAGTCGTTTTTAGGCCAAGAAAATTAAATGTCAGACCTGACCACTTGTTGTGAATCGACATAGGATAGGAGTCAATAGGAGTCAAAGACAACCTACCGGTTGCACACTTATTTTGAATAGAATCATTCCCAGCAGAATTAGAGGAAATAGCTCAATTCTTAGAAATTGGTCAAGCACCAGAGGGCATGAGCATGAAAAAGAAACAAATCTTAGCTATGAAAGTTGCACCATATAGCCTCATAAATGGATTTTTATATAAAATGGGCCTAGATGACATCCTCGAACAATGTGTATTAGAAGACGAAAGAGATAATATCATGTACGAAGCACACTATGGAACGATGGGAGGACATTTTCAAGTAGATACAACTGGTAAGAAAATTCAATAGTCAGGGCTATGGTGGCCGACACTATACAAGGATTGTAAAAATTTTGTTAGCCAATGTGACAGATGTCAAGGACTGGGTTGACCTCTTCTTAGTACAAAAATGCCCTTAATATCAATAAACCCAAGTTTGACATTTGAAATTTGGGCCATCGTCTTCATAGGACCATTCCTGATACCAGGAAAAATAACAGGTGCAAGATACATAATAACCACAGTAGAATATATAACCAAGTGGGAAGAACTAGAACTTGTCAACACATGTTCCAGTGAGATAGCTGCTAAATTTATCTACAAAAATATAATTACCAGCTTTGGATGCCCAATAACCCTAATCAGTGACCAAGGTTCACACTTTATTAACAAAACCATCAAAGCACTAATAGACCAGTTCAAAATTTACCACCGATGTAGTATAGCTTATCACCCTCAGTCGAATGGAGCAATCGAGGCATTCAACAAAACATTAACAAGGGGCCTAACAAAAATATGCAACACCAACAAAGATGATTGGGATGAAAAGATACTTGCAGTACTATGGGTTTACAGAACAACATATAAGCATTCGACTGACCAAACACTGTTCAGACTACTCTATAGCCAAGAAGTAGTTGTTCCACTACATTTTCGATAGGAAACACTTATCATAGCAGATATTTTACATGTCGATGTCGAAGAGGGCAGGAAGGACCAACTGATGCAATTAAGCAAGCTAGAAGAACACCGACTACTTGCTCTACAACATCAATAAATCCAAAAACAACAACAAAAGGCTTGGCATGATCGCAATATCAAAAACAAAAATATGTCAATACGGGACCTCGCCTTACTATACAACAGTCGAGTAAAGGAAAAACCAAAACGTTACACATAGAATGCATGGGACCTTACATTGTCGAAGAGAGTCATGCCAACAGATCAGTCCGACTAAAGACATTACAAGGCATAATATTTCATAAACTTGTTAATGGTGCTCGACTAAAATGGTACAAAAATTAAACCAAGTTCTAAAAAAAATACATAAATATAATGACCATAACTATCAGACAAAACTATAAAATCTAAAAATCCTAAAACATAACCAACACCCATAACCCAGGATGACAGGAAACTTTGAAATATATAATAACCAGCACTTCAACAACCGACACCAAACCCATTGACATATCACCATCGACTGCTTGCATGATCGGCATTGACCAACGAGCCCGAAGGTTAAATTATGCCTTCATGACTATGGACAGAAGGAGCACCAAAATCAAATTGCAATTAACGCAAACTCTAGAGATTGTGATGGACCATCACTTCTGCCATTAATACATCCATCGACAGAAACGTCACCCACTCCACCTATAAATATTGGGCCAGAAAAAGATCATTTACCGTATTTTGAAGAGATAGAACAATTCAGTAGTAAGAAATTTGAGAGATGAGAACCTATAAGAAAATTCGACCAAGAGACCGACGAGATGGCCCTGAAGAAAACTAGAGCCACAGCTGCAAAAACAAAATAACTACAATCCGTCGAAACCCCATTGATGAGAAGGTTAAGAAATATTAATAATTCCAAGGTACAGGAAATATCATGGTCCAAAACCTAGATAGAAATCAAATAATGGGCGTACCAAGACAAGAAAATAACACCATAAGTAGAGAATATTAGCTACAACACCATCATGAGATACATGAATACACCGTTCATGGAAAAATTTGGAGGAACAAAAGAAACAACAGTAAAATTTATCATTATTCAGTATCACAATGGTAAATTTTACTTCGACCGACCAGTAGAAATTTTTGTAGAAGTAATTTAGAAACTTACTAGTCTATCAAATCAAGGTGACCATGTCCCTATTGGTATAAAAGAAGGACTGGTAGAACGACTAACTGGAACACCAAAAGGAAATAATTCGAAAGGGATAATGACGAGTCAGATACAATCCCGAATGCCATAAATCATAGACAAAATTATAGCAATAGGACTCACCCCTACAGGTTGAGGGAGTGATCTAAAGTTGGTCATTTTAGAAGCAGTTGACACAATACCAACTACAGGAAAAATTTATCGTTGGGCTCAACATGTTTCCGACATGCTCAAAAGTATTTGTGAAAAACGCTAGGACTCGGCCGGGATTATGAGGTTCCCATATCTAATTCTATGGATAGCAATGTATCACTTGTGTCTAATCAGGGACAAGCAATTCCAGGAACTACACAAGTACTACATGTGGAGGTTCAAGCCATTTTCATAGAATGGAACACTGAAATAATTAGCAAATGGTAAAGTAATTCTGGAAACTGGTTCCAAAACTTGAAAATCCAAACGACCAGATGGAGGGTGCCTTATAACATCCGAAGAAGTTTGCTGAAAACAACTCATATTCAACTCAAGCTAGACCAGACAACAGTCTGGTACATGCAGGAGAAAAAGCAACAGTGAAACCTCTCGAATTTTACCCAATAGTCGAAGAGATATTCCGTGAGCTAGCTCGAAAATCCAGTGCAAAGTTATCAATACCAGTAAAAGCCAAGGAAATAAATAAAAAAATTGAAGAACCATTGACAGACCAAGAAAAAGAGGAGTACTACAAACTCTGATTACATATCAGTACCTTCATGTTGAATGATATACTGGGAGAGGACACCAACAGACTACAAATAACAATCGTACCACCATTGACCCAAAGGGGAAATACACCAATTGAGGCAGCAGGTAACCAAACCAGCTGAGAAAGGTATCATTCCGACCAACCAACATAGGAGAAGAGAAGAACTAGAAGACGACATCGAATCACATGATCCAAAATAGGCTACGACAAAAGAAAACTTAAGGAAAATAGTGAAGGAAGTAGCAACCTCGAGGAAGAGGAAGGCACTTCAGGAACAGGGGAAAGGGAAGCGCAAGATTATCCATTTAGAGTTAGAAGATGAGGAAGAACTACTAGCAACTACTGTCAATATCATAGACGATGCAACAATAAACAATGTGTCGGTCGAAACACAATTCAAACAGTTTGTCGAAGCATGAGCAAAGCAAGGTCGACCGAAAAAGGTAAAAGGTAAAACGACTTCAACAGATGAAAACATTGTTGATTTAGTTTCTACACCTCCACCCCCATCTCTAACCCATATTACATAGGAATACAATCCACAGAAACCCACCACAAGACCAGTCGACATTTGTAAGAATGCTATGCCGGATACATTGAAAGAATGGTTCGACCAAGACGGTGATTTCTAGGTATACATTGAAAACCTACCTGAACTACTCACCTCTGTGCAGAAGATTATCACCAAATGTACACTGATTGAAGCTAGTGCATTAGGGAAAATATTCTCTCAACAAATTGGAAAAATACCCCATAAACTGAGATCTATGGGAATTATCAAGTCTACATTCTTGAGGAACCCCGATAAGACATCTCAAATTGTTGCAAGTCACACCTCATCCATTATCCATTTCGACATTCCATGCCCTCCATTAGCCAATGAACCAGAAAGAGATGTGGAGGAAGATAATCTGGAAGATATCAATCGGATGATTGACAAACTATTCTTTGATGACCCAGATGATTCACCACTAGAAGTCGAAGACCCAGCATCGACTGACAATATCCCCACTACACCACTTACACCCGACCATTCACCATCTCCACCACCATTTCCCAATCCAAAACCTTTACCAAACCCCAAATCATTTGTGTCAAAACCTCCAGACATAGACCAAGGTATAGGTTCCAACCAAGAAAGTCAACTAGAAATTACACTGACTAATAAAGATAAATGACCAGAAAACCAACCATAGGAGAATCCACCACTCGCAGATGCACAGGCACAACAGCAGAAAAAATGACATAAACACAAGAGAAAAAGAGACATAAAGAAGAAGGAATGCCACAAAGAATCACAGTCGACAATGGTCAACATTAGCCAACTTGGATCGACTATTGCAGTTGACACAACAAAGCTAAGAGACATAGAGTTGGGACAACTCTTAGAAACTCTAGCCACTGAGGAAAACACAAGAAGCTAGATCAGAGGCAAGCATCTCGGCAACAGCAATAATGAACAAGTTGAGTTCTTATCAAAATGTAGAAAATTAGTTCAAACAGTAATACCAGGACCTCTAGACGTTGACACCGACAAGCCACTTGAAAAGGCATATCAGTTATTTGAAAGCATGGTTTTGACCCTACAATCACATCTGCTAAATATGAAAGAAGACCAAAAAGAGGAGACATCCAGATAATTAAGGCAATAGTACACAACATTCTTGGAGGCTCACAAAGTACCGCAAGACCACATGGAAGAGTCTATCATCATAGAATAAGTACTCTGTAATTGGCCCACTTATTATGGGCAAGTATTTCAGCAAACCCGACAAAACTTAGAACAAATTCAAGCATTGGAAAGAAGAAAAGGCACCAAAGAAGCACTGAGAAACCAGATACAAGATCAAATTATATTGGAAATAACTAAACTAGAAAAACTAGAAAAACAAGCACACCAATGGGAACAACAAGAACTTCCATGCTTGGATAAACTAGATACCATCTGCCCACAGATTAAAATACTACTGGAAACAGCAGAAGAAAAATATCAATTCATGGGAACCGACATGGAAATCATAGAAGACCTTTCCATCTAGAAAAACATGTCGACCTTATCAAGCATCAAAACATTGACCATCGACATCTAAAAAGTATTACAGAGCTAGGCAGAATTTCAACATCAGCTGGCCATTATAGTAGAAGCAATTGTGGAAATATGCATGCAGAAGCGACCAACCATCCAACTACACAGTCCATGAAGATAGACAATACCAGAAACAACTACCTAAAGACAACACGATGTGGAATTTCCTCCCCTATTTCTTCAGGATGAAGAAATATTTTGTTCATGGGGGAGATGTTGGAGGGACTAGTCGGTGAGCCGACTAGTTGAATATCCAACTAATTAGAGATTAGGTTGGCAGCGTAAGGTCATTTTGGTTGACCTAATCGATAATTAGTTATATGTAACTATTTGTAAACCATATATATTAGGTTGTTGAGCCAGATGAGAACTCGGTTCAGTTCTGTGTATGTATGGACCCTCATGACATAATATAATATGTTATTATGTATCTGTGTTCTTGTCTCTTGCATCTGTTATTTTTGTATGATTCAATGTGTATTACTGGTAACCCTCTTTGATCTGTGAGATTACAACAAGGGGCACTAGAAATTACTTAGTGGTAGTTTTCATATCACTGTTGAAGAATAAGTGCTAATCTTGTATCTTATTAAACTTGGCTTAGGTGGCTTTCTTGAAAATGAACCTCATGTATATATATCTAATACCTTGTTGGAATGCAACTTGTGAGAAAATGGGGAATGGGAAGGTAATATTTCTAACCCCACCACTGTTATATTAAGTGATCCAGGAGCCACATGAGTTGCAACACCCCAAAGATGATGAAGGTCTGCCAATGCACCAAGGTAAAGCATACAAAACACTGGTTAGTTCAAACAACCACTAGGGATAAATGAACGGTAACTGATCTTGTTTAATGAATGTGAAGATAAAATGAAAAAACATAAGGCATAATTTGAATGTATTACCTCTAATTTGAAGGTACGTTTAACAATCGGTGTGTTTTGCTTGGAAATCCAAGAGAAAAGAAAACCAAAAAGGTGCTTGCAATAAAAATACTTATACAAAGGAATATGCATTGTAAGTAAATTGGTTGCTATGAAATACTAAGTTTACCTATTAGTGAATAGGACAAATAGGAATACTGGAACCTTGGGGATCATGAAATCTAATGATGATTCATATATATTGCACTGATACTACCCTTGGTAGACATGCATATAAATGTGTAAATGACGATGGGAATGGATTGGTTAAAAGGGAGAGTATCCTTGGGACCCTATTAAAGGTATCTTGCTAAGGAAACTATGGAATGTATCTAATGCCTTGTTGCAGGGTTCTGGAATCGGTGATCAATCATTGCAAGGATCGATGATAAACAAATCCTAAAGTGCCCTCATATGTGGAAGGAAAAGATCATGGTAGAACTAGCTCTACGGCTGTGGAAAGATTCTGCAAGCTAAATCCTGAAGCGCTAGACTTGAAGGATGCCCCAAGGGGAGTGCTGCCATATAAATTGCCAAGGACTAGATCTGTTATGCTGCAATTGTATTCCCATAGAAGCCATGAAATTAAACTGACCATTATGAGGAAAAGGGAGTTTCCTGCTATGATAAGTCAACTCTTCTCTTGCCAGTATATTTATATTTTAGGAAATTCCAAGTACAAAAACTTTGGCATAGGAATGATGGGAGTGAAAGAGATTTGATAGGTCATATGCTTATGCATTAGTAGGCATATTAAAAGATATGTTATAGTGCAGATGAAGATGTTTTGCAAGCATATGATTTTACATAGTGGAAAAATTTTGTGGAATTTTACATATGCACTAAACCACCACTAATAATTATTGTTGTCTATGATAATATGATCAATGACAATAATTGTAGGACCAAGGGAATGGAACATTGGCTAGAGATGTTGATGACACAATGCATGTGACTGATAGACTTGTGAAGAAAGGCTACAAAAACAAATATATGATCAATAGGTTGGTGTTAGGGTTGTGTAACCCTGGTAAGATACGAATCAATCAGGTAACATCTAAAATCAACATGAGATACTAGGAAGATGCTGTTAACAATTAAATCCATTACATTTATGCTAGATCATAGTAGATAATTGATAACGTCAAGAGAAAGATATGTAAGTATGAGAAGTTCCAGTTCTAAAAACAATATATCTGTGATAGATGGAAATATTGATGCTACACAAATCCCTGATAGAAGGATTGTGATTTATTGCTCGTGAAATAGCTGCAGGTACCCAGACTTGGTAACGGAAATGATACGAAAAGGTTGAGAAAGTTGTATAAGAATGAATGATGTACTTGGGGTACATATCTTTCCCTCGGTCAGCTAGGAACCAATATGCATCATTGCGGACACATAGGAATACTACATATGGTTAGAATTCTTCTTGTATACATTTACGCCGCGCAAGGTGTTTGTCACGGGAGTGGGTACTCCGTGAAGAGAGTAACCTCTAGGTATTATGGAAAAAAAAGTGCTTAAGCTTGGTAAGACATAGATGCCAGTGAGCACCCAAAAGAGGTGTTAGGATCTAGAACAAAACTGCCATGGATCACCCAAAGAGGTGGTAGGTTCTATAGTATCGGTTGAGTAATATATATATGAGTTGGGGAGGTTTGCATGTGAACTTGTAGTTCCACGAGGAGATGACCCTTAGGTATATATACTCATGTGAGAACTTCTGAAAGAAGAATGCATCCAAGGAATGCTTGAAGCTTTGAGGCCAAGGTATGTGTGGATACATACAAGATGAATTTGGTGAATGCATGGTTGTAATATACATACTGCATTGCAATTCCTTTAAAAGATAAAATGATAGAGTTATTGGTAGTTATGAGATCATTTCATGAACTGTTATGATTACAAGGGAAAGAATTGCATGTAAAAAGGTAGTAATGTTTGATGGAATGCTCTGTTGAAAGGACGAAATGGTATGGAGCATGATTGTGAAATCATGAGTGTTATATTTCATTTGCATAAATAAGGTAGAAATACCTAGGAATTTTATTTATGCATATAAAGTAACTGTATAGTACTGGGTGTTGCAATTTTGAGGATCATTGTAATTCCTGTGATGAAAGGATGGTATGCATGGATGCTCACAATTACTTGGATGATTGGAAGTTTCCGATTGCAAGTAGTATGGGCATGTCCCATAAAGGAAAGACAAAATATACCATGTGCAATGACCAAACGTTATGACAAGGGTCTCATGATAGTGGAATCTAATTGTGAACAAAGCATATAAGTAAATTTCAAAAATGTGTTAAGATGACAAGTTATGTGTGGATGTCTAGGTTTTGGGAAGCAAAGTGTAAGTGATAGGGGTAAGAGATTCCACTTATCAGATCCAAACAATATGAGGAAGGGCCTCATGGTGGAAAAATCCAATTTCTATAGGAGACAGAATTATAAATTCATAATTTGATTTGATTATCAATATCATTGGTTGTTTGATGTTTAGGAGACATGTCAAGTGACAGATTACCGGAAACCAGGTATTATGGTCTGAAGGAGACAAACAAATCTCAAGGACCTTATGTTTGGGAAATTTAATTTATGTATGAAATAGATATGAAAAAATCTATGATGGAAATTTTCCTTATGATGACCTCTGATGTGAACTGCAGGCTTGTATGTCATGCAGGTGAGATGGGGGGAAAACATGCCTTAGGGAAAATGTTGATTATTGAGCTGAAAATTCCAGTAAGAAATTGGTTGTTTAGAATCATCTTGCTGATTTTATGTGATTATACATGCATGATGTTTCACGGTTGCAATTGTTCAATGGAAATGAGATGCACAAACCTCCTTATGCAGGACACCCTGACTACCAAAGGATGATAACAACGTCAGGAAGCCAAATATGTTGGCTCATAATGGAGGTAGAATTAATTAATTATTTATCTAATGGATTAGTTTGTCAACAAGTGAAGACTGAACATCTATATCTATCAGGTTTGTTATGAACTCTTCCCATTCCTGGGGAAAATGGGAGGTAAAAATCCTTAGATTTCATCACAGGTTTACCATTAACGCAAAAGAAACATGATATGATTATGCTTGTAGTAGTGGAAGAAGTTAAGACAATTTCTCTTCTACTTCTGTAGATTCAACTAATGGAACTGTTGATATTGTAGAGAGACTTCCTGAAAGAGGTATTCCAACTTAGTGGGGTACCAAAGAGGGTGATTCTCTGACCAAGATGTAAAGTTGCATCAAACGTTTTGAAATTTGTGTCTGCAGGACTAGAGGCCAAGATGAAATAGATAGGAAAAGAGAATGAACCAGTCAAGTCAACAAGGATATGCTAAAATAAGAAGTATGTACACAAGACTAGACAAATAGGAATCAAGAGTTATGTCTTGAAGAATAAGAACACTATGGATAGTGTTGCAATAAGGGGTGAAGGATGTAAGATCCCCCAATACAAAAACATTTTACGTAATATTATATTAACTATTTTTATTTCTTGAATATGATTGGAAAACCTGGAATATGCCAATTGGTCCTTGGAGGAAAAATGTAACTAAAACATTATGCTTGTAATGAAAACAAATCTAAATGAGAGAGATAGCCACGTTGAATGAGAAATTATGCATGCGAAGAGTGGGGGATGTGAAGGGTCGCTCTCAGATAGTTTCAGAAGGAGTGGGAAGGATAGTATGGTGCTAGGCCCACCCTGGGAAACAAAAGGGCAGTGGAACAAATATTACAGGAGATGCAAAAGACCTAGGATCAAAATATAAAGTGGACGTTTCTCAGTATCCTTAGGGGTCGATAGGAGAAAGCTGCTCTGTGTTTAGTGAGTTGAAGGAGACATTCCCTGGGGAAAAAGGGGTTCCTCAATGGAGAATGGACCTGAGTTTGACTTTCACCACTGTCACCATGCACAATTAGCTCAGGGATGATTTAGGAAAGAGGGAACCTATCTTCCTAATATATGGTTGGGTGGAACGTGGTTGTTCCCTTTTCATTGCGGATCATGTTACAAACAAGTTCCATTTCTGGTTTGGCGTTTCTACATTTTACTAAGCTCAGATTATATCTGCAGATGTGGGAATACATGTTTCCATGCTTCTGTTGATGATAAATTCTAGATTTAGGGTATTGATTAAAAGTTTCTTACGATCCAGTGTGTGCTCATACTCTGTTATGACTTTATCTGAAATGCCTTCAGCACTATGGTTGCTCTATTGTATTAAAATGTTTAAGTCTTGCATTCTAGTGAATTCCAGATACACTGATTTACATGCATAGATGTGGTCTACTGACTGTTACTACTATGTTGCTTATGTTATATATGGAACGTGTATGGTTTCCTATGTTTGAATATTAGGAACATGCATTTGCTTTCTATTTTTTTGAACATGTTGGTTTCCTGAAGTATGAAAATACAATTTATAGATTCTTGTTTCTTATGTCCAAGGTCTGAAGTATGGGGAATGTATCAGTATAGTTATTGCTTCTATAGGCCTTGGAAGTTTCCTTGCTAGCTATTGCTTGTGGAATGATGCTTATGAACTCATGCCATCATGTTCTGTTTGATTGATTGTTCTTTTCTTTTGGAAATATTGGTAACTAAAAAGGGGGATTATTGCTCTACACAAAGTTACATGTGTGTTGTATGATTTTCCTTGATGGATGATTTCAAGGAATATTTGAGTATGTATGAATGTGGGTGATAAAATGATATATAGAGCAACTTTAGGTCTCTGACTGGGATTACTGCTCATGAACTAGTGTGTGATCATGCCCTATTTGGAATGACTAGGATTGCTTGGGTTATATATCTTATAAATGTTATGATACACCTACTCTAACTGATGCTTTGTCTATGGGTCTTATCTTTCCCTAAAGAAAAGTATTAATTTTTAGTTAAGAATCGGTTATGATTGCATTGGATGCATAGATCATGGAGGAAGTAATGAACCTACTCTTTTTTACTTCTTTGAAAGTTTTGTGTTGTTATAGTCTTCCTAAAAATGCACCTCTCCTTCTGAACTAAAGGCATAGGACTGTGTTGATTTATGGCCTCTGTGGTTTTAGAAGCCAAACTTTGTTCTAGGGGTATAAGGTTGTTCTTGGGTACACGACCCTTCTAAACCTTGGCATCTATTGTTCTATGATCAGTTTTAGAGACTTTATTGTTGTCTTATTAAGGTCTAGTTAATAAAACCATGTAGAAGTCCCAAGTGTTGGATGGTTTAATCTTGAGATTACTTGAGGAAAACACCAAAATATAGTGTAAATATTTCAAGTAGATTACTATGATTATGCTATCCTTATTTTTAAATATATTTATGCTTTTTCTTAGATGATGGAGGCTAAAATCTTGATTGCAGAGTCCGAATGCATCTGCCTTAAGCAATTCCACACCCCGAAATCTGCCTGTGAAGGGCGGAAGGCGAGAGGCAGAAAGAGGAGAAAGTTTACAAAGTGACAAGGTGAAAATGTGTTTTCTCCAATCTACGATCCTCCTAGGGGAAAGTGGAAAGGGGAAAAGGAAGGTAAAGGTTAAAGTCTTAAAGTTATTAAGAATTCCGCGATATGCGATCTGCACAGCGGAAGGCTGAAACCAAAAAGTAAAGGTTAACGTATTAAAGTTATTAATACTTCTGTGATCCGCACATCGGAAGGCGGAAAGAGAAAAGTAAAGGTTAAAGTATTAAAGTTATTAATACTTATGTGATCCGCGATCCGAAGTGCGAAAGGAGAAAATAGGAATTGAGGAATGAGGAAGGAAAAAAGGCCATTAAAATTTCCTTCGCATATTTGAGTTTTCGATTTCCAAGTTCTGAAGTCCAGAAGGTGGAAAGTAGAATTGTGGAAGGTGAAAGGAGGAAAGGTCGTTAAAATCTCCTTCGCACATTGGACTTTTCGATTTCCAAGTTCTGAAGTGCGGAAGGAGTTAAGCGAAAGGAAGAAGGTGGAAAGGCCGTTAAAAGTTCCTTCGCACATTTGTGTTTTCGATTTCTGAGTTTTGGAGTGCAAAAGGAGGAAAGTAGAAGTGTGGAACTTGGAAAGGCCGTTAAAATCCCCTTAACACATTTGAGTTTCCAATTTCCAAGTTTTGAAGTGTAGAAGGAATAAATCGGAAGTGTGATAGGAGAAAGGAGGAAAGGCCGTTAAAAGTTCCTTTGCACATTTGAGTTTCCGATTTCTGGTTTCCAAAGTGCGGAAGGCAGAAAGCAGAAGTGTAGAAGGAGGAAGGAGGAAAGACCATTAAATGTTCCTTTTCACATTTGATATTCCAATTGTCTATTTACGAAGTGTGAAAGGAGGAAAGAGGAATTCGGGAAGGCGGAAGGAGGAAATGTAGTTAAAATTTCCTTCGCACATTTGAGTTTTTGATTTCCGAGTTCCGAGGTCCAGAAGGCAGAAAGTAGAAGTGCGTAAGGCGGAGTGCAGAAATTCAGTTTCAGTGCAGAAACGACTCTTCTAGGTATAGAGGTAGATTTAATTGTGGAAGGATGATTCTTCTTTCGGTATTTGTATGTGGTTATCTTCTTAAAGCTTAAGGATGAATTTTTACGAAGATATAGCCAGCTATTATGTGAAAGGAATTATATTTGCAAAAAAAAATTATATGTGCATTTTTGATAGAGAGTTATGTTTGGAACACATTATAACTCTCACCGATAATTGCAGGCGACTTCAGTTTGAAGCTTGAGTTTCATAGACAGTTCTATTTATTTAGTTTAAATTAGTTCTTAAAATTATTAAGTTAGAGGATAAATATTAAGTTAGAGGAGTGGTTGATCTCGTGATTCCTCACTCACTGAAGTTGAAATATCAAGTTAGAGGAGGGGTTGATCTCCTCAGTCCTTAGTCACTAAATTTTATGAAATCAGTGCGGCTCGGCCAATAGTATCATAGAAGGTGAATTCTGTTAGAATTCGACATTGCTACTGCTGATAATATTCTCAATTTTGATAATTTGTCTTTAAATTTAAAATCAAATCAGTGGAATCGCCTTCAAAAATCCAGGTAGGGTTCGATGCCATGGCTCAATAACCCAGTTTCTATGCATGTATGTCGAGAAAATCTCAGTCACAGGAGGTATCAATTCCTAGTTGACGATACCTTTTAAAATAGAATTACCAAGTGCATTGGGTAGAATCAAATAATGTGCTTAGGTACTTGAGAGATACAGTGGAATACAAATTTCCCTATTGTTTCGAGGGACTTTTTTCATTGCTCCGCTCCATCCCCCCTCTCATTCGACCAACTTCACCTCAAATAAACTACCTTATCGATAAGAAATAAAATATTTATTTTATTTTGTTCCAACTTTCAGGAAAAGAAATTTCCAAATTTTGCAAGAATTCTTTTGTACGCTTTGCTTAATCTGTCAGCATCAGCCACGACTTTTCCAATTAGAAAATTCTTAATTCAACTATTGATATCCCTCTTGATCGAATGTGACAGGTTGGACCCGCAGGCATCTTAGTGCACATGGAGGTATTTGGATCCATATGCACCCGGGACATCCTCTATTTTGTTTTTAAATTTTCTTGTGTATTAACCATACTTCATAGAAATTGATCAAATAAAATGAAACGTGTAATTTAACAGATATGGTACCGGCTCAAAATATGTCCTTTTCCAACATGTGGGGATGGGTTATGGTACTGGCAGGTTCTTTATCCTAATTTTTCTTCTCGTTTTAACTGAAACGTTGCGATCACTAAGAGAATTAAAATTATATAACAAAAAATGTGCAGGAATCAGATCATCTGCTTACAATTGATGCTGAAGAGATTGACGGGATATTAAAGCAAAGAATCAAAGGGGATCTGCTCATATCCAACATCGTCTATGAGAAACCAAAGGTCGAATTATTAAATGCAATTCATGTCAACCAAATTTCAATCATAGAAATGGAATATTGTGCATTAAATTTGATGTAAATGTAGTGATTTGGAGCACTCGATATTAATGAGGTCGTGTGTGTAGTAATCTTACGAGATAGTGAAGGTAAGGTAATTCCAATTATCAAGTGGCAGGTTCATTTAACAGACATATATCCCACATGCAAAACACTTGGCATTTCATTATGTTAAATCGATACAATCCATTTTAGATTAATTTATTTTATAAATCAAGATAATAATGATTGTAATCTCAAGAAGATATTATGTTTAATATAATTAAATTCATTACCCCTGAATTCCAGTGACTTGGGTTTGCTTTTTTTGGTGTCAAATAAATGAGCGAAAATATGGGAGTGTACTTTGATGTATGCAGACCCTAATGGGTCCAATTTAGTTCTTAAATTTAACCCAGATAACTTCGCCAACATCTAGGTGCAAGAGCTGCAATACTTCACAATTCTTCAAAAATATATTTTCTCTCTATTTTGTGTTTGTAACCAGTAGAGAATGAATCAACAGATGAAGAGGGGGGGGGATATAAAAAAATTGAAAAAATTCAGAAAATTGGAAGAGGAAGTTGCATTTCTAAGGAATTGGAGTTTTGTTTGTGGGGAAGAACCATAGTCATACATTGGAAATCGTGTAATCTTGTTATGCATTTCCGGCTGATTGTGGGTTATGGCTCACAGTTTGATTATGGTGAATTTTATATTAACATTTTTTGTCATCCCAATGCTAGTTTGTTACATGATTATACTTTGGTTTATTTATTAAATGATATAGTGGTGATTGCATGTTTACCTCATTTCTATAAATTTCATTCTATGTGATCATGTAATTTATTCTTTTTTTTTCCATAATTATGGATTATAATATCTCAACGGAATTGTACAAGTGGGTTGACCCCACTATTTTGTTACGTGATTATAGTTTGGTTTAGTTATTAGATGATATAGCGATGATTGCATGTTGACCTTATTTCTATAAATTTCATGCTATGTGATGATGTAATTTATTCTTTCTTTTCCATAATTATGGATTATAATATCTCGAACGGAATTGTACAAGTGGGTCGACCCCACAACATTTGGCACTACCAACAAAAAAAATATCATCACTTTTTTTATTATGGTTGAGTAATTTTACCTAGAATTCAAAAAAATCACAAATAATGTTTAATATATTGAAATGCCACTCACATGTTTTTTACATGTCTATTTGCAAGGTGTGCCCTTCATTATTATTTTTTTTATAATTATACTTAATACATATATAAGGAGGTCACTAATAGTATGTTCAAATATACTTTATGGAAAAAAAGTTATGAAAATACTTTATATTAATTTTTACATGGAAATCTGTCAATATTTTACAGTTATATAAAATCAACGTCATTTATTTAAAATCAAGGCATGTTTAGATTACATAATCCATACATTTATATAAAATCAAGTTATGTTTAGATTACATAATACATAAAAGAATTTATATAAAATAAATTTATGTTGAGATTACATAATCCATAAGAGGAGCATGTCAAAACTTTGGTGGATGGTCAAAGTTACTTAAAGATCAAACAAGCTAGTTTTTTTTCCCTATAGCATTGGCGTTATAGAAATAGCTACTAACAAATGCGATGACATTGCCACCTCATGGCTCTTCTTTAATATTCACTATCCCATTTATTTACCATGCTCTTACATGAAGGGAATAATCTTTTAAGATCAAATCATGGTATTTGAACTGCACTCATCGTTTACCATATATTATATTATCTCCATGCACCCATCATACACTTAATTAACTTATTTAGTATTCAATATTTGATGTTGTTTGGGATATTCCCTTCGCATATAACTATAAGATATGTTTACTAAAGGAAGTAATATTCCCATTATAAAAGGAGGTATCTTCACATGAAAAATAAATAAATAAAAGCATTTTTTCACACGTGAGATTGTTGTTCCTTGAACTTAATTTTTGTGTCAAGGCCTTATCAAAATCGAACATAGATATGTTGGGTTACATACTTCTAGACTGACCGGTACATTGTCCCCATCGGGACTAAAACAATTACAACATCATAGAAATAAGTACCCTCACATGTGATAGAGAATTTGTTGGACATACCAGGAACACAAAGAGAAACAATTTATTCAATATTATGAATTATAAAATTATCATTATATCATCATCAACATTGTTATCATCATCATATCATCATCATCACATAGAAATAATAGAAACATAGTACACAATATTTTTATGTGTAAACACAAGTCTTGGGGGGGAAACCACAAAATCCTTTTTAAAATAGTTTTCCAGAAATAATTGGAAGGAGGAAACAACCCCCTTATTATAAAGACTTCAATTTTCTAGCTGCAGCTAGAAGGAGAATACAACCCCCTAATTTACAAGATCCAACCTAAAGGAAATTAGAGCTCCCTATTTCTCTGGCTTCAACTAGAAGGAGGCTACGACTTCCTTCCGTTTCCCCATCTCGCCACCCTAATATGAAGATAGAAACTGTTGAGTCACTATTGCACTGATCCTGCACACATGCTAATCAACACATGTACTACACTACATAATCTATAACACACTACAAAACCTCTGCCACACTGCACAACATGTACCATATTGCACAACCACTGCCACTACTAACCACTACTCATCTTCTTATCATAACACATCAACTAAACACTATCAACTGTATCACACTGCTCATTAACATGTATAATCAACCTGTCCAATCAAGATGTACCAATCAATTTGTTTCTCACATCAAATGACTTAGTCAATCTAAGCATACACACTAAAATTAGTCCACCTGGGTCAAACCAACTCCTCATACAACTCAGCCAATCTAATTCAAAACAAATACACAGAAGGAAACTTGTGCCAATCTTGCTCAACTAAACCAACCTGTACTAAGATGCTTGTGTACTTGTGCCAAATCAATCATATACTTGTGTTAACCTAATCAAGTGCTATCATAGTCAACCAACCCTTCTTACTTTTCCTGGTTCATCAAGATACATGTTTGAGCAACCAAGAGACTTCACATACGGTCAACCAAACTCTTTCCAATCACACTCAACTCAATGACACCACAACCAACCTCAATCACAGTCAAGGAATACTTGATATTTAAACATGATATTCCTCAACCAAATAACCTCAAACAAGAAGATAAAAGACTTAAAAAACTATGTCAAACTCAATCAATCTCATAAAATCTTAGACACAAAATGATTTTTCACTCTACTCAAATCAAGTCAACAAATAAACCAAATATCAAGCAAATAGTCACTTACAACACTGTCAAAGGTTGTCATTAAAAATCAATAGCAATCCAACTCCACTTAGGTCAAATAAACAATTATCAACACTTGTAAAAATAGTTTTCAAAGAAAACATTTAGGTTGACCAAAGAAATAACTCACAAGATCTACTACTTACATGTCAACTTCTCATTCAATGCTACACTTATACAACAGTCAAGATAAACACCAAGATCTATTCCAACAAGATCCAATATAATCATCAATATCTATATCAATATCACAACAATATATATACCAAGATAACCATCACCATATCCTCTGTAACATATTCAATGAATTCAAAGAGGAACTCTATCCATGAGAGACATGTGCCATTACAAGAGAAAACATGAAGCATGAACCATATCTTATTGAAGATCACAAGATGAAGAAAAAGTAGAAAAAAAAATAATAATCTCTATATCATGTCATCACATATCCCTTGTAACAATATTTCCAATGATCCAAGAATTTTGTAATTTAGATTCTGTATGAGAAAGTTATGCCAAGTTTAGTGAAGATACCCAGAAATTTCATTGTCACAAAATTTCGCACTTTTCTCCAAGAGTTGCAAAATTTCTGAGAGAATTGATGATGAACAAATGAAATGTTTGATATTCTATTTATATAGGTTTTGGATAAAAATTATTACCTTGGGGTGACCTTGGGCCAACATGCAATTCAAAATTACAAATAATTAAATTCTCTTTTGTTTGGTCAACTCACCCAAAAATGTGGGGTGCACCAACTTCAAAAATTCATCTCTTCAACCATAAGGATTTAGAAGGTTCTCCACATATCAACGGAAATGGATTGACGACGAATATATCCCTATGATCGGTTTATTTTCAAATTCTTGTTCTGATACCCTTAAATTATTTAATATGTTTAAGATGTCAAATATCCCACACATGAGGGTGCCAAAGACCATACCGCCAACTACAAGAGTTTCAAAGAATTCTCTTCCAATATTTCTTTAGTCTTGTAGGTACTTATCTCACTGTCTTTGTATTGTAACTTGTAGGTACTTATCTCACTGCCTTTTAAGCTTGACAATTGCTTCTGATTGCTTTTCAATTTATGTAACTGACTTCTCAAGTTTATCTTTCAAAGCGTTGAATATGGCTTCTTTTATTTTGGTAGCTTCTTCGACTTAGAGTTTCAAATTAATTATGGTCTGTGTGGCCTTCTCATATTCTTCTTGATTCCTCTTCTCAGATTTGTCTAATTGCTCATGCAATACCTAGTTATGTTCACAAATATTTTTCACTTCTTGTGAAACATTAGTAATTTCATTGTCTATCATAGTGTCTATTAGATTTATATCACTTATCACAGACTAAGTATTTTCATCACAAACTAAAGTATTGCATTTTGTGAATTCAAAATGGTTATTATCTTCTATACCTGATAAACATATATCTTTAAAACCATTACAAAAAGAGTGTTCAAGGTACTTACCTTCATACTTACCTGGATAGTGTACTGGGATTTTAATGGGAATGCCTTTTTCTTTTTGTTCTTCATTTGAGTTTAGCTGATGTATTTTGAACCATAATTATTCAAATGAGTTTCACTTTCCTATTTTCTCCTTTTGGATATCTGTTAGATCTTTAAGCATTAATTTCATAACATTTGCTTCTTGTTCTTTATTGGAGTAGATTTGTTCTAATCTAAGCTATAGTTTCTTAGCTCAGCTGCACTTCCATATATTCTTCTTTTGGATATATGTTAGGCCTTCAAGGATGGATTTTATAGCCATAAAATTATTTTTCCTTGCTTCCTTCTGAGCTGATGTTTTCACTTTCTTTGGAGGAGTATATCCAGTAAGAACCAATTCCCATAATCTTTCTATCTGCAGATAAACCCGCATTCTTATTTTCCAGATGTAATAATTATTTCCATGAAACAATGGTACTCCATTCATTGAAAAACCGATGGTGTGTCAAAGATCTCATTCAAGCTAATAAGGCTTTCTATGAAGGACCCACTCTGATACCAATTGTTGGACACACCAGGAATAAAAAGAGTGGGGGTGAATCTATGTGTGCAATCTTTATTACTTTTTCAACTTTAACAATCAACACTTTATTCAATATTATGCATTATCACATTATAATTATATCATCATCGACAGTGTTATTATTATCATATCATCATCATATTTTCATCATCACATATAAATAACAACAACATAGTACACAAGATTTTTACGCGGAAAACCAAGTCCTAGGGGGGGAATCACGGAAGCCTTTTTAAAATAGTTTTCTAGAAATAACTGGAAGCAGGAAACAACCCTATTATTATAAATAATTCAATTTTCCAGTTGCAACTAGAAGGATTCTACAACCCCTTGATTTACAGGTTCCAACCTGAAGGAAGCTACAGCTCCCTAGTTCTCTGTCTTCAACTGGAAGGAGGATACAACCTCCTTTCCTTGCCTCATCCCACCACCTTGATATGAAGATATAAAATATTGAGCCACTATCATGATGATCTTGCGGACCTACTAATCAACACCTGTACCGCACTGCACAATCTGTACCACACTGCAAAACCTCTACCACAATGCACAAACTATAGCATATTGCACAACCACTGCCACTACTAACCACTTCTCATCTTCTGATCATTACACATATACTGAACATTGTCCACTGTATCACGCTGCTCATCAACCTATATAATCAACTTGTCCAATCAAGTTGTACCAATCAATCTGTTGATCACATCAACTACGTCAGTCAATCTGAGTATGTAGACTAAACTTAGTCCACCTGGGTCAAACCAACTCCTCATACAACTCATCCAATTTGAGTCAAAACAACTCCACATAAGGAAACTTGTCTCAATCTTGCTCAACTGAACCAACCTATACCAAGATCCTTGTGTACATGTGTAAAATCAATCATATACTTGTGTTAACCTAATCAAGTGCTCTAATAGTCAACCAACCCTTCTTACTTGTCCTAGTTCATCAAGAGACATATCTAAGCAACCAAGAGACTTCACATAAGATCAACCAAAATCTATCCAATTACACTCAAATTAATGACACCACAACCAACCTCAATCGCAGTCAAGGAATACTTGATAGTTAAACATGATATAAGTTATCCAAATAACCTCAACCAAGAAGATAAAAGACTTAACCAACTATTTCAAACTCAATAACTCTCATAAAATCTTAGACACAAAAGGATTTTTCACTCTACGCAAATCAAGTCAACAAATAAAAAAACTATCAAGCAAACAGTCACTTCCAACACTGTCAAAGGTTGTCATTAACAAATAATAAAAATCCAACTCCACTTAGTTCGTAGACACAATGAACAACACTTTCAAACTAGTTTTCAAAGAAAACATTTAGGTTGATCAAATAAATAACTCACAAGATCTACTGCTTACATGTCAACTTCTCATTCAATACTACACTTATACAACAGTCAAGATAACAAACCAAGATCTATGCCAACAACATCCAAGATAATCATCAATATCTATATCAAGATCAGATCAATATATATTTCAAGATAACCAGCACCATAGCTTCCATAACATATTCAATGAATTCAAAAAGATATACCAATATATAGGCTCACATAGTAAGATCAAAGAGGAACTCTATCCATGAGAGACATGTGCCATTATAAGAGAAACTATGAAGCATGAACAATACCTTATTGAAGATCACAAGATGAAGAAAAAGTAGAAAAAAAAGAAACTTTATACCATGTCATCACATATCCCTCGTAACAAGATGTCCAACGAGCCAAGAATTTTGTAATTCTAATTATGTATGAGAAAGTTATGTCAATTTTAGTGAAGATGCTCATAAATTTCTCTGTCACAAATTTTCGCACTTTTCTCTAAGAGTTGCAAAATTCCTGAGAGAATTGATGATGGAAAAATGAAATGTTTAATATTCTATTTATATAGGTTGTGAAAAAAAATTATTACCTTGGGCTAACATGCAATTCAAAATTACAAATAATTAAATTCGCTTTTGTTTGGTCGGCTCACCGAAAAGGTGGGGTACAACAACTTCAAAATTTCATATCTCTTCAACCGTAAGGAGTTAGAATATGCTCCACATATCAAAATAAATGGCTTGACGAGGACTATATACCTATGATGGGTTTATTTTCAATTTCTTGGTCTAATACCCTTACATTCTTCAATGTATCGAGGATGTCAAAGACCCCACACATGAGGGTTCCAAAGACCATACCACCAACTACAAGAGTTTCAAAGTCTTCTTCAAAGTATTCTTTAACATATCAAGGTACGTATGTGGGATCTACCTCCATCTACATCCCAATATCCATATATACACAAATAGGACCATACATTATCATGGTTCAAGACCCAAGGCACCACATGCAAGGGTTTCAATGACTCTTTCAAAGATATCATATAATATTTAAACAATATACTTTCCATGGACTTCAATGGAATCAACACCATCATGTTCAAAGCTCTCCATATCATTAAAAACATATCCAATGGTACCATTATATATTCATCACCATAAGAGTAACAAAACCCCAAAAGAGGGGTACAAATACCTCACCACTAGTTTGCAACACTTTATGGCCTTCATATGCATGATCACAAGGCTACTGCATGCCAATGACCTTATAGCATCCAAGGGACATCAAACCACCATATATGTGGGTTCAAGACCTAAAATTTCAAGGATACCAAGGACCCCATAAGAATGGGGTCCAACATGCCACCATAAGTGTGGGTTCCAAGACTTAAGTCTCCACATGCAAGAGGATCAAGATCTAATATTGTGGACTCAAGGACCCCACAAGAACTTAATAACCTCAAGACCATCCAATACAAGCAACGGGATTCACCATCGACACATCAAAGACTTTACACAGATGATCCACATCATCCATCCAACAACCAATGAAGAGACAAAAACAAGTACAAGCATAACAATCAACACAAATACCAGTAACCAAAGATCAACCATGAGTAAGGAACTTGAAAATTGACTCAAATGGGAACAAGATACAACTTAGGGGAACTTGACCAAGTCAATGGGTAACCAGGGATTTTGTCTTTGTTCCAAGGCCTCCAAGGGCTTCAAGCTTGGGCTTGTACAAGGTCAAAATGGATCCTCTGACACAAACAACCAAAAACTAAACACTAACCCTCAGGGGCTCCACAAGGGGCACCAAGGAATCAACAGTTGGCATCAATGAGCAGACATCATTGGCATCAATGAAAACTTAATCAACAATAATCGAATCCAAATTTAACAACAACGGTTCAATTATAAATTTTAGGTATGTAAATATATATAGCTTTCACTCTCACTGCTCAAATGATTTAAAATAATAAACTCCATTATAAGTTATTCAAGCTAGCCATCATTTAAATATTATAATACTTGTATCATATTAAGTAATTGTATCTCAACAATTATGTATGGTTTGTTATTTCCTTCCATGAGAAAGAGTTGGTTGTTGTAAGGATAATTTATTTCTTGCAAATTTGAGTTGTATATATACTAACATAGATCTATCATAAATGTGTATCTATCAAGCACTTAGAGGAATCCAGTTTCTTGAGGCGTTATCTTTTTAATGACATTTTATTTGGTTTTACATTTTTATTTTATGAGTGAATATGGATTTTTTTAATTATTTTTTATTCGATTTTCCTTTTTATCTTATCAACTGACATAAAGATAATAATATTCTTAATATTAATAATAATATTAATAACAATTAATCGGTTTTTATTTTTGGTACATAACATTAGTTCGTTACATTAATGTTACACATCTCCCCCATACTAGGTTGTAAGCACCTTGCTACTCTCGGTGCAATAACCAACTGAGAAGAAAGGAAAGGATAAGGGTCAATACCCTATAGGGAAACTTCATATCCTCATTGAATATCTACACATCACACGTGTAGTGGATATGGTTCTCTGAAACCTGGTCAACCACATGTAGAGGGCATCAAATATAGTTACAACAATCACAGCCTTTTTTTCAAAGGGGGATGGGTTGGCTCTCTCTTGGAGGTCTCCCATTCAAAACACATATTAAAACTCACGATGGGCATCGAACTATTCATCCACATGCTAAACACAAGAACAAAAACTGATCCTCTGTTGAGCCCATTCCCTCCTGCTTGGTAATACTAACAATTGAAAATTAGTTTTACAAAAGTAAAGAGAAATATATAAATGGATTCAAACACAGATGCAAATAGTAAGCATTAATTAAATGAAAACAATCTTTGCAACATCATAATAAAAGGTTGGGGCAACCCTCTCCCCTAGAAGTTAACATTTCCCACTTGCAAAAAAAAATACATCCTTACCAAAAAGAAACAAATGCAGAAAAATAGGTACGACCCTCTCCCCTAGAATTTAGGGATGACATAGTAAAAGGTAGGGATGACCTTATCCCCTAAAATTTAACTCTCTTCCCACCTACAAAGAAACACAACCTTACCAAAAAAATTAGGGATTACCCTCTCCACTAGAAGTTAGGGATGGCATAATAAAACTTAGGGATGACCCTCTCCCCTAGAAGTTAGCTCTCTTCTCACCAACAAAGAAACACAACCTTACCAAAAAGAAACAAATGCATAAAAATAGTGAACTTAAACCCCTTTTTCACATTCAACGTAAACCAGAGTACTCAATGCAAATTCCAAATCTCAACATTTTTCCCCATAAACTTGGGAGGATTTCAGATAAACCTCAGCATGATCAAGTGGATCTTAGCGTGTTTTTTTTCCTCCTTACATAATGAGAGGAAGATGTAATATGAAAGACCCCTCTTCTTCCAACCCTAACAATTTTAAAGAAACCGTTTTTCTTTTTACACTCTATTTAATGCACTATATATAGTTACTATCGATTTGTTTTCATATCGATAAATAAGCTATATAAATTACAACCCACATGGAACAAATAAAATAAACATATATATGTTATTATTCCCATTACTTTCTTTTTATTTAATATAATTAGCGATTAGCATACAACTTTTACTATGTTTGTTTTTGTGGAGTTGTATCATACTTATTAGTCCCTGCTAGCGGCTAGCAGGGACTCTATGAATGGGCTTTCCGCCCTTTCTAATAATCAACACAAAAACAAAAAAATTTTTTACCATTTACCTTATGTTTTACACAAATACCAAGAAAAACTAAGACAAATTTTTATGTTTCCGATGTATAAGATGGTTATGATGTTTAATTAACCAATAAGAAACTTTGAGGTGTTATTTGGCCTCATATTGAGGCCAAGTTAATTTTTACCTGTTTCTAACTTAAGGTTAAAAATGCATTGAGATATCTTATAGGTAAGATCATTTTCATTTGCATTAATGCTATGTCCAATATAACATTAGTTTATAAACATTAAATGTTAGGGATCATATTTCCTTCCGCTTAGTTGTTCTTTGCTGCATATTTCACATCTCTGTTGACATGTGGATCCTTGCATGTTTTCCATATATTCCCCCTCTATGTTTACCATTTGTAACTTGTTTACCCTAATTTACAAGAACTATAATTCCACTACTCTCCTCATGGTATAATATGAGTAGATCTTCCTGCTGCCAGAAGGCTGATAGGCTCATACCAACAAAGGGGTCGAGACTAAAGAAGAACACTGCAGCCTAATATCTCACATTAAATCCCCATGGCGGCTAGCAAGAAGGCTGATAGGCTCATACCAAGAAAGAGTTCGGGGTCGGGACTAAAGAAGAACCGGGCCGATACTAAAGAAGAACAACGCAGCCTGATAAATCACATTAAATCCCCATGGAGGATAGCATTGGCTTTCCAAGGACACAGGTTTTTTATTTTCCTATTAGAGGGATACTGAGATATTTACAGAGCTACTATGATGCAGAAAGAGCTACATAAACCCACAATTTTGTTTTTTTGCCTAAACCTAAGTAGTGTTGCTTCATTCATCTATAAATACTTATTGCTTTCGAACACATAAAGGAAACTGATACTTACAACTATGACACAAAATATAATGGAAACTCATACTTACATTATAACTTCACATAGCTTAACAACTCATACTTACAGTATAACTTCACGTAGCTTCAGACACTTTGGTGGCTTTGTCTTTGCTGCTTGTGCAACAGGAGAAAACAATGAAACTGGTCCCATCAATGAATTTTGAGCCTACTGAGAAACCAACAATGTTGTCCCACCCAGGGCCTGTCGTGCAACTGAAGCTATTGTTACAACTGGAGTCCTTGGCTCAATTGAAACAGATTGTGCAATCGCAGTCCATGGTGTTACTGAAATAGTTGGCATAAGTAACTACGCTCCTGGAAGAGGCTTTGAAATTGAATGTGACAATTTCACTGGAGCTGGTTGGGCTCCTTGATTTGTCAATGCAAATGAGCTACCGTGGCTTGTAGAATTAACAGAGGAATGTTCTCCATTGGCCAATGAAGTGGGTAACATGGGTGCACCTGTTGTCAATTTCCTTGCTTGTTCAATCTGCAAATTTACATCATTAGCCCATTTTCCATGGAAAAATAACATATCAATAAGTTCAAATTGTGTAGTTCAACTAAGGCATAATATAATGACAATAGTGTGGAAGCACCTAAAGACAGAGAATGAATACTTTTCACAATCCATGAAGATAAAAGGAGGTGCACCAAGTCGTGACGTGCTCCTCGGAAATTAAAAGAAAAGTATTTGATTGATGGAGGAAGACAATACTCTTTCCTGTTTCTCACGATGATTTAAGTTTTTTGAATAACAACAAGCAAGGGAGTTAGTTCCCATGTCAGGTGCTGGAATATGCATGTTGATTCCAATCAAATGATGAATCTGCTGTGTAAATACATGCTTTTGTTTTCCTTTTTCCATGTTTCACCTATTGTTACTCCACCTTTTCTGTCAACTCTTGCATATGAATATTTTTTTATTCAATATCTTCTTCAGACAATTCAGATCAAACTCGAATTCATTTGTTTATTTTTGTCAGGAGAGAATCGTTTCTCTGCTCGATGATATCATAATTAAACTATCTGGCCTTTTTTATCCTCTTGCATCACCCTGGAGGATTCCAGATGCTTGTTGAGAGTATTCAGGGAGTTTTCAACTCTCCATTTTATTCCTCAGCTCCTCAGTTTGGCATCTCTGTTATCAATTCTTGCACCAAAACTTTGTTGCATTTTGTGAGTCTGGGATCTCTGTGATCAATTCTTCCATCAAATATTTGTTGCATTGTGTGATGGGTGGTTGCATTTTGTTGTGCCTGAATATTTGTGCCTGAACAGTTCCTTCTCTACAGTTCATCCTCTTGGTCGTGGGATACAAAGTTTACTGCCTTCCCCTCCAGCCACCCGTGAATACTTTATGCTTCAGTGATGCCACTTGGAGACAGGTCTAAAGACAAGTGTTTGGCATGTATAAAGAAGCAACACGTGAATGTTATTTGTGGCTAATTCTCTAGCTAAAGGCTAATTCTCTAGCTAAAGTAGGATCTTTATGGTTTAAATGATGGATAAGTAGACCTTTGAATAAATTTTGACCTAACTCGCAGGCTGCTCCCTAGTTATTTAAAAAGTTACAAATAACTTTGTTTTTAAGAGTACTGCATACAATAGCAGTAAATCATGTGGCAGGCACTTTTAGCATAAAGCTTCCTTTAACGCTAGCATATGTTGGAACATGCACAAATCTTTGAAATAAGAACAAAGCTTATGTTGGGTATCCGTGGTTGAATCTCGTCCCTTCCCTATAAGATAAGATAGTGTTGATATTGCATTGACTGATAGTGCTGATAATAGTGCTAAATTATTCCATTGCTACTTGCACATTGAATAGTGCTAAATTATTCCACTACTACTTGCACATTGAATACCAATTGTTGTGCTAGGTGGAAAATCAATTATAGTTAAAACAATAGTTCAGTAACTAACTTTGTGGACAATTTAAAATGAATTGTTTATACTACCATCAATGAAACTGCTTGGTATTGCTAGAAATCCCTTAGGCAGGGACTTAGTTGCCTTGCAACTTTTCCTTGTTTTTTGACTATATAATTCATAAAAACAAACACTTAGTTGTTTAAATAATCTATAAGATTAACTTTTATAAATTATTGTCCTCTTACCTTGTGTATCAAGGTAAAAATGGGACCGATTTGAGTTTATTTTCATTCTAGGAGACTTTATGATCTCTCGAGTTAAGATATTAAAAATATTTAGCATTGTCATTTAGTTTAACGGATGATTATTTAATATTATTTAGTTTGTTAATCAATAAATTAGAGGAGTTTATATCTTACTTGTGGAAAACAACCCTAATTTTGGATAATACTTAAAGACTTTAAGTGGTCAAATGAAAAAATAACATATTACTTTTTATTCAGGTGTCTACAGCACCAAGATGACAAATGTCATGAAACACATGGATTCTCACCCATTGATCGTCTCTCTAGTGGATTCATGATCTAATTTATTTAGTCGAATCAAGATCTTAGTATCCCAACTCTACCAAAGAAATTTACAACTTAGGAAAATAAATAACATTACTTACAATACTTTTAATGGGGATGTTACACTTTCCCAATAAAAGCTTATTGGGCATAGGAGCATATGCCTTATATAGATTAAGACTTTTCATAACAGTTGCAAAATTTTTCAAAAGCTTATCTTCAAAAAGAGCAAAGTTTATAGTCTTCCATAGTTCTCGGCAAATGAAGGCTGGAAGATGTTTATGATCAGTAACATTCTTGTACCAATGTAATAGATTTTCATCTAGAGACTTAAAACCCCATAACCGAGGTATGTTTAAAAAATCACAAATTGACTCGGAGATAAATTTGTTGACAAGACATTTAATAAAGAAGTTATAAATAGTATCTAAATCATTTTTACAAAGAGTAGTACCCAGGACCACACCACCCTCTAAGAAGTAGATTATCCCAAGATAGTAAACAACTTTTCAACATTAACCAAAAGAAACATTTAACCTTCTTCTGAAGGGGCCATTTCCATAACATCAAAAACACTGGTTTTTATAAGTGCCAGGTATGTAGATTTAGCACTGACATGACCATTGTTTTGATTGCATGACCATATCAACATGTCTTCTTCACAACTTAATCTAATATCAACACTATTAAGGAAGGAGATATTTTGCGTCCATTCTTCTGCCAAAATGTTGTATAACCCCAAATTAGAAGCAGCCAACTAGTAAGACTGAGGAGGTTGTAACCAATGAGGTCTCATGATATGTACAAGAGTAACAAAGCCTAATTTAGTCAAAGAGTAACCAAGCCGAAAATTAATTAATATTATATTAAAAAGTATGTTTTTTTAAGATTAAATATTCTTTATTTTTATAATTTTGTTACGAGAGTAACTAATTGTTATACAATTCAGTATGGAGAAATGTTGTCACAATAAACTCATATGTGCTCGTAAAACAAAATAGTATAAATCCATTTTAATCTTGGATCTACCAAGCATCAAAGAGGGATCCAATTTCTTGAAGTGTAAATATTTTTATATTAACCCTTTTACATCTTTAGAAAAATTTACACTTAAGTTTGCGTAAATTTATGTTGGATTTAATTTTTTATTATATGTTAGCTTATAAAATTAAAAAATTAAAACGAACATAAATCCGGGTAAACGTTTGTAAACATGTAAAAAAGTTAAGATAAAAATATTTACACAAATTGGATTTCTTTCTAAGCTTAATAAATCCCAATTTAAAATGGATCTATAGTAGTTTATAATTTATAAACATAAATAAAATAAATAATAATAATAATAAATCCAATAAATATCACACCAATTTTTTTTTGAAGAAATTGATTTATATTTTTAAAATATAAAATTTTATAATAAAAAACATAAAATAACTTTATTAAAAATAAAAAAATTGAGATATAAAAATATGTGATAAAAGAAAAATAAGTTAGGATAAACTAAATCTCAATAACGTATCCCGATAAAATGAAATGATCAATAAAAATTGTATCAAATAGTTTATTTCACTCAAATAAAATTATCCATATCATCACATGCTAAAAAAATTAAATGCATCTTAACAAAAGGATATACATTTCTACTCATCATCGATTTATTGTTTAAAAAAGTACTAAGGAAAGGAAACAAAAGGAAATAAAAGCATATAAACCAAATTTCAAATATTGATAAATTCTTTTTAAATATTATTATAAATATATTTTTATTTTAACTAATTAAAACCTTTTTTAATGGTACAAAGGTATTTTTATAAAAGGGAATTCTATTTTTTAGGATCCAAATACTAAGTAAAACTTGGTTTAAATGTATCCAAACTGGATAACTTTAGTACAATTATAGAATTTGAGGGGGGCATGAATTGAGTACAGGCGGGGTATTAAATCTGAGGAAAGTGAGGAAAGTTAAGGTTGTCATATGATGGCAACAAGAGAGGGGGATCGCCCTCCATTCACCAACAGTTGGATAGTGGAGGGGCAGATTTGGCAAAGAACCACTTAGAGGGAGGGAATGTGAGAAGTATTGAGGGAAGGAGGGTAGATATGGACCAACAAAGGAAGAAGGAAATGATGCTTTCTGAGAGCAGCAGGAAATCCCTCTCTCCAGATCCTATCTTAGAAACTTAGAGAAAGTGTGGAACTATGGAAGGAGAAATCCTTATTGGGAATTTCATTGGTATATGGCCAAGGGCGAGGGATTTGGTAAGATGGATTCAGGCTACTTGGAATCCCAAAGGACACTCAAATTTGAATCATATCTGGGAGTGGTGAGTTTTTTCACGATAGTCTTTTTCAACCAATAAGATAGAGACAAAATCTTAGAAGGGGACACTTATTTCCTTTTCTCCACAAGGATCTCTACCTTAGACCCTAGAAGGAATGCTTCAATCTAGACAAGGAAGACATGACCATCGCCCTAGTTTGGATCAAGTTGTATTCTTTGTTATGCGAGTACTAGAAGCCTGAGTTATTAAAGGCTATAGGCAGTATGTTGGGGTAATTTGTGAAGGCATTAGAGGATACGAAACAATAGAGATATGCATCTTTTTCCTGAATATCTGTGTATATGGACTTGTCACGAGACCTTCCAGAGGCCATAAACTTCACATGGGAAGATAAAGATTGGGTTCATCCCATTGCTTATGAACAGTTACCATCCAGGTTTAGACAATGTCATGAACATGGTCACTTAGAGAGAGATTTCCCTCAAAATTAGTTGGCCCGAATTACAACTTCGATGAACAAGGAGAAGGAGAAGGATGATGAAGAGTTCACACAAGTAAACAATAGGTGGAAATCAGGACAAGGACCCAATAATCAGATGCAGAATAGGAATACAATGGAGCCTAAGATAAATAATGTGAATAGATTTGAAACCCTAAACCAAGAGAAGGAGGACTCGAGGAATACTATGAAAGATAAGTAGGGCCCCCTCATTCCCGAAGGAAAAATGGCGCCATAAGATATGGAGAGAGACAGGAAGGGTATAGGGGAACAATAAGAGGTGATGGGAGGGATCTAGAAGAATATTTTGAGGATATGGACTTAGGGTAGTTAGATTTATATGTGATCAAGAAAGAATGCAGTAAGAAAGGGAAGGGTTTTGTCCCAAGAAGAAAGATATAACTCCTATAAGAAGTCATTCTAGGGACAAACACTTTGTTGGACCTAGGAGAAGACAGGAAGAATTCAGAAAGAATTCGGCTCAAAATGTGAAGAGTTTAGTCATGCAACAAAGGAAGCTGAAACGAAGGAAGAGATAAGACAAAAGAATTAGCGGGAGAAGGAAAGTTGCAACAAAATCATCCTTGAAGGAAGAAGTCCATGACATAAGGGAAAGATGTGATGAGATAAGTCGTGATGGAACGAACCATGATATAAGGTGTGTAGTGGTTTAAAACGGCATGTCAAGGTATCGTGGGTAAGAAGTCAACTAGAGTCACATGTGTTTTAAGGAATAAAATATATTTGTATTTTGGGTTGATAGTGCCTATTGAGAGTTGTAACTAGAATGTATGAGAATAGGAATGACAGTATGTGGGATAACAGAATGAAGTTAGGTTATAACAACATGTAAATATTCTATAAAAGGAAGAACCCATGTTGTCTGCGGGTTGGTTCTTAGTCAGTCAGTTGCGTTTGTTACTCCTTGTAAATTGGTTGGTTGTTTACTTCCTAATTAGTATGTGTTTGACAGTAGAGTCGAAGAGAAGAGTGAGTCGATCCAGGTTGTTTGTGAATTGACAGTAGAGTCAAAGAGAAGAGTGAGTCGATCTAGGCGGTGTGAGGATCGATAGTAGAGTGAAGGAGAGAAAAATTCGGATATCTGCGACCAGAGAGCATGAGAGGAGCGAGAATTTTGTATAGAGTGTAGAATAATATCTAGAGCAGAGTCTGCAAGCTGAGTGTGTAGATAAAAGGTGAATATATTTCTCAGTCCAAATGAAGAATACCTTTGTGGCTTTTCCCATATGGGTTTCCATGTTAATTACCTTGTCAATTTGTATTTGATGAATGTATTTGTGTCGCATGAATGTATGATGTGAATAAGTGTTTATGTATTTTCTTATAAATAGTTCGTGTATGCATCTTTCTCACTATTGCAAGATGGAATCACTAATAAGGCATTATATTGATTGTTGTAATCTTTGTCGAAGGATAAGTAGAGTGATATCTTGAATGTGCATAATAAAATTAAGTAAGACACCCACCAAATTCAATCGAGTAAGTTGTTAAGGTGCCATGAGAGTGGAAATCCCCACCCAACTGTGGAAATCTAGTTATGGAAGTTACCCATAAGATATATCTTGAGTGAGATTGCATCTTCGTCGCAGGTGTTGTTGGTTGAGCCTTGCTTTATCGGGATGATATATTGGGATTTATTGTCATACACAGAAGGTCTGAACCTATGTTGAAGCTGGGACAAATTACAACAAATGTTTCAGTTGTCGAGACCGTGAATTATTGTGGCGAGGGATATGTTTTGGAACCCGACGAAGATGGAAATTTAAGAGTGGGTGGATTCGAAAGAATTAGAGTTTGCATGAGAAGAAAGTTAAGGATCATGATTGAATCTGACAAAGTGGTTGGAGCGATACCTCTATACAGATATTGATGAAATTTTCTTTTGTGAGTTTCCTATTGTGTTTTATGAGTGGTTCTTGAAGCTAGCAACCCATCGAAACAATTTCCAAGGGGGAGAATCGATAGAGTGGAATCCTTAGTTGATTCGGCGACTGAAGAGTATTAGCAACCTAGTGGCGAGGGATGTTAATTTTTGGGTAGACAATATTTTGGAGGGATACATTCCTGAGTTTTTTGTTGACACAATAACATCATATAGTGAGGTGAAAAGAAAAAAATTCCCACAAAATTCCAAGGACCACGAGGAAGATAATTGACATCTTTAATAACTTGGATAAAGATGCTTGTATGCAAAAAAGGAATCTTGAGAATAGAGTCCAACAAGTAAAGAATTGTATATAAATACCTGGGCTATGTCACGAAAGAAGTGCATTAAAAATGGATTAAAGTAATTTGAGATGTTCCCTGGTGATAGTGGAACTGCACTAGAAAGTGGACGTCTAAGAAGTGAAAGAATATTTCGGTCGGGAAAAAGAAGAAGAATTGTGACAATAAGAGGAATTTATAGTATGACCAGATTAGAAGACTATGAGTTGACGTTGCACACTAACGATGGTTTTTGCGACGAAGAATAGGAATATCAACCTATATAATAAAGATAAGAAGATTATGAAGAAGCTCCAAATCCAGAGTACGAGTAAGACACACCTACGACCCCACGTACATATCTGAGGGTAAGATCCAGAAACCCATCTCCTAGTAGATTTGTAATTACAACTAACAATAATAGTGGAAACAACAGACAAGGTAACCCTGCTAGCCAAACGTTTTGTCCAGGAGTACCAAGAGTCAATATAATGGCTGGAAACGATTTTACGTTGTCGATATTCAATGGAAATGGGATAGAATACCTAGAGAAACATTGGTTTATATGTGAAGTTGTATGGATAGTGTGACAAGTCCAAGATGATGCAATAAATAAGGCATAGATGATCATGACTCTGAGAGTTCATGTGCTCGACTAGTATATGAATTTTTATCTGGTTCCGACAGGATTCACACAAAAAATGCGCTACCAACTCCGAGCAGGATTAATAGATGAATTCAGAAAGCCTAAATTTGAATCTCATTGTATTACAGACATTAATAAGATTAAGTAATTTCCTATAGAGTCTATGTGGGACTTTGACTAGAGATTTAAGACATTAATGGATAAAGTAATATTTTGGATGTCGGACGTACAAAACAAGGAATGGTTCATTGCAGAATTGTTGCTACACATCTGAATTATGTTGATGCAACATAATATTGTGTCGTAGACTGAAGCTCTGGAGATAACAATTAAGTTGGAAGAATCATTGATTGGAGATACTGGTGCAAGAATGATGCATATTCAGTCGCAGTTATATAACCTTACACTAAAAATCCAAGACATTAAGAAAGGGAAGGAAATATAAGAAGAAATATGGTGTACCCAGTTGCAGAACTGAAGGATACCAAAATGAAAATTTCTCAATGTTCATGAACTATGTCATAGTAGGAGCATTGAATCTAATAAATGCATAATGGGTGCCATCGGTCAGAAGAGTGTTTGTACCTGCAAAATATTGTAAGTACATCAGCTAGTCTGTACTGTAAATTTTGTAAATTCGTAGGCCATGATGAGAAGGATTGCGGAGCTTTCCAGCTCATTAGAGGAAATTTCAACTTAAAATGGGCCTTTTAACTCTAACCCAAATTCCATGTCATCATGTGTTAGCCAATGAAACTGCTTTAAATTTGAAATACCGTATAGGTCTAACAGATGTTCCTAATATAAATTTGGGGATAGGTATCATATAAAAAGTACTTTTTTGTTTGTATTTTCGACACATCTCCCCATGTTTTTATTCAAATTTTGATCGGGAGAGCTCGTTAAACATGGAATTAAATTCCGCATCGAACGAGTACCCACTCATCATACTTTTGATGGATCATGCTACCCCAAAAAAAAAATATACCTGAAAAACCGTGATGATGACATAATAATCACGTTTTTTCAGGTGTTTCTTGGTTTTGGGGTAGCGAGGTCTGTCAAAAGTATGTCGAGTGGGTAAGCGTTGGATGCGAAATTTAATTCCTCATCCAATGATCTCTACCGATCAAAATTTGAGTAAAAACACGGGGAGATATGTCGAAAATACAAAGAAAAGTAGTTTTTTTCTTTTCTTCCTCCAAAATTAATAAATATTATTTTATTATTTCAACTATTATTTTATTAATTTTTTTAGGAGGCCCATTCTGAGTTGAAATTTCCTCTAATGATTATAGGAGAAAATGTTGGATACCTATTTGATGAAGAATGAAGAGAATATGGAAGCTGAGCGAGCCAAAGCTCAATATCCATTCACTACAACAAAACCCTATCATTAGCGTCTCTTTTAGCTTCCTCTTTAGCATCCACTATCACTTTGTGTATTTTTCATCATTTTTTGGACAAAGTGGATGCTTTTCCATGAAATGGCGCTTTTAATGGCCTTTTTTGTGTCCCTTTTTAAAAGTTGGCACTATTTTGGACGCTAATTAGCATCCCAATTAGCATCCAAATTAGCGTCTGAATTAGCCTCCCAATTATAATCCCAAATAGCATACCAATTAGCATCCCAGTTAGCATCCCAATTAGCATCCCTTTTTAAAAGTTGGCACTATTTTGGATGCAAAAAAGCATCCCAATTAACGTCCCAATTAGCGTCCCAATTAACATCCCAATTAGAATCCTAATGAGCATCCCAATTAGCATCTCAATTAGCATCCAAATTAGTGTCCCATTTCAAAAGTTGGTGCTATTTTGGATTCTAATTAGCCTCCCAATTAACGTCCCAATTAGCATCCCAATTAGCATGCCAATTAGAATCCCAATTAGAGTCCCAATTAGCATCCCAATTATCATCCCTTTTTAAAAGTTGGCGCTATTTTGGATGCTAATTAGCATCCCAATTAACATCACAATTATCATCCCAATTAGAATCCCAATTAGCGTCCACAAAATTATCCCATATAATGCCAAGAATAGCCTCCAAAAAAATGTCTTGAATAACATAGCACCATATATTAATCTAGGGTTAGCGATAGGAATTGCGCAATGAATTTCGGCAGGAAAAGCATCCAACATAGCACCAAGTATAAATCTAGGAATTGTGTCTAGAAAACATCCAACATAGCGCCAGGTATAGCACTTGGAATAATCCCAAATTTTTTGAAAGGAACTGCATTAGGAATTGCACTAGGTTTAGAGCTAGGAATTGTGTTCAGGAAACGCCTGACATAATGTTAGATATATCAATTTCAATGTCAATGATCATGATCCATGTGATAGTACTTTTGGAGATTGATTTATCATAGTGGCACCTAAATGATCGTAATCACGACACTTTTGGATCATGATTAATCCTAATGAGGGGTAAATTACCTTAATGTCACCTAAATTTCTCTTATCGCATTTTAGTGTCCCCAACAACATTTGATACACCCTAATGGCATATGATTGTACCTAAAAACATGATGATGATGCATTACAATAATTATGATGGAGTGTATGGATATGATTTGTTAAGTATAGGAGTATATCATCCATTCTTGTGAGGTAGTATGGCTCCTTGCTCATTATTATAACAATTATATTGATGATGACTACGATGATGACAATGATGTTGATTTATTGTATGATGATGATGAAGATGTGGATATCAATGAGAATTATGCATGTGGTATCACTTTTGGATCCTAATTGATTCTAATGGCACCTAAATGTCTCTAAAAAATTCTAAACAACCCTATTATCATCGTAATGACTGTAACGACATATAAATGACCTTAACAATTACATAACTTGAATCCTAGTCTTGAGAGTGATTAAGAACACAAATGGAATATGCGTGACCATAATGACAATGATGACGATGATTTTGTTGATGATATACTTGATGCTGACGATGATGATGATAAGGAGGATGATGATCAATATGATGTTGATGTACCATATGGCGTTGATGACGATGATGAAAACATCGATGTCCACAATGATGATGCATGTCATAACACTTATCTATACTGCAGGACTTGAGATATTGGATTTGATAACAAGTAATAGAGGTTGTGAGGTTTTGACCATAAAATATTGCTAGCCATTGGTTTTACATTGAATAATATGGCCATTGGGTTTAGTAGTTNAACAAGTAATAGAGGTTGTGAGGTTTTGACCATAAAATATTGCTAGCCATTGGTTTTACATTGAATAATATGGCCATTGGGTTTAGTAGTTCCCCCCCCCCCCCCCCTACACCACCCTTGTATAAAGGTAGTACAATGTCAGCCTACAAGGTTGTTTTGGACACCCCCCCATCCATACCCTCATTTTTACCAAGAACATCCAAGGAAAAAGAAGTGGATATCATTCTTAACACAGAAGCTAACTTTTTTTTGACAAGAACGGTTAGAGTTGTATTAGTCACTTTATGGTTAACCAGAATCTGTAGCGTAAAAACTTAAAGAGGGATGATGACCTCTAACTGTGCTGTCAGCCTTCTTATGAATTATGAATATCTTGGGAGATAAATCCTAGAGATTTTTTGAGAGAAAGACAAAATTTTCTTACAAGAATAAACTCTCACAAACTGTGAGCATAGAAGAATGCATAAGAAAAACATTAATTAGAAGTGGAGGTGAAATGCCCCCTAATAAAAGGGTTTAATTGCTTCTGAGATCCCAAAAAAATGTTTGAGGTTGCTTCCTTTTCCCTGTGTCATTTGTTGGTATTCCTCCCTCTGGTGAGGGGGGAATAAGGGGTTGAAAAGGACTCAGGGTCGAAGCTTCCTTCTCACCCAGAGGAAAGAACTAAGGAATCCAGTCCTGCTTGGGATGAAGTCTCATGGTATAGAATCCTAGCATCTCTCTTGGAGCCTGAAGGAAGGCTTAGAGAATATTCTTTTGCATATGGGACAGCGAGAGTTGTCTTCAAGGGGCTAGAACGACCTGAGGGGGTCTCGACCTGCACTGGGTCTTCTGCTGCTTAACACTCTTGAGCTTCAACTTCATGAAAAACTGCAAATTTGTTTTTGCTACATAAAGGAGGAGAGAATGCTGCTGAAGAAGGGGGAGAGTCTTGATGAGGATCATTTTACTATTGAGGTTCCTTTTTCCCAAGGGGGGAGCAGAAATGATTAGTGACCATCTGGAACTCTGATTCTTTAGTTACTTGGGGAATCTTTTGGAAAAGTGACCATAAACATGGCAATAGTTTCATTTGAATGGAATCTGCTTGCAATCCAGCTCATGGATGTGGCTCCATTCTCTTAATGTAAGCTTTAGGGCCTCCAAAATCCCTTTTCAAGATTTACCTCTATTGAAATGTGGGAACATGTAAACTGACCCCCTTTTGGATGTGCACTATCCAGGTAGCTCCATAGCTTATTACTGATGTCTGTAAGAGAGTTTTTCCCTCAAAGATGAAGTGGGAGATGAAGCAGTCTTACCTAGACTGGAGCGGCTCTGATCTCTGCTTCTAGGTTAAAACCCAGAGTCTAGGGGGCTAAAAATATACCTCTTGAGCCCATGAAGAAGGGACCCAATCAAAAAATAAGATCTCTCTCTTCTTTATTCAGGAACAAAAAAAAAATAACCCCTACCAGCTGCAAAGAGAGAGACCTGTCCTTGCACAATAAGGTTCCGGTGTTCATCAATCCAAAGCTCTACTTCCTTAGAGCTTGTCTAACTCATTGTAAACTTACCAATGAGGGCTCTCTTTGAGAGTATGGGCACTTTCTGGCATGGATCTGAAGGAGAGAGTTACAGAGAGGGGATGTCATCAATATTTTTCACAAAATTGGAGGGGGGAAAAGAGGCAGCCTGAGGAGCGGTTACTTGAAAAAGGGCCTTAAAGGTTAGAAGTTGGGCTTCAACCTCCATAAGGGGTGCCCCCAGCAAAACCGGATGCGGTAGCCATTGCGCAGAAGAAATAACGGGAGCCTGATCTAGGAATGGACTACGTGCAATATCTGAGGAGGTGGGTTCTGTAGGTGGCAGCCACACCCAGCAAAGGATGATCCGGTAGTAGTAACACAGAAATCTACAGCCATATAAGTTGGATCTTTGAGCAGTAGGAGGAAGGAGTCTAGGGAAACCCTAGCCACGCATCAGAGAATACTTCTGAGCATCTCTAGATGTTCTCCAGACAACCAACTATTATAGTTAATAAAGTCCTCAAGGTTACTAGATACTATTATCATATATACTTCTTCCTCTAAATATTATTCATGGAATTATGGCTAGGTTAAAGTATTTTGGTTAAAATGACTAACAACACAAAAGCTAACTTTATTTGTACTCTTAAGGACATTTTGGTCTTGGTTTAAAATGGAATGAAGCAAGAAGGATTTCAATAATTCTCATAGTGTTACTTTGAAGAAGCAGACCAATTGTTTTTACATCTTTGGCCTTATAAGTGGACATATCTCAAGGAAAAAAGCAGTTAGGTGCTCAAGTTTTATTGCATTGGTGGATTTTTTGTTAAAGATTCAAAATAATTGGTTCAATTTTCGGCAATTATTTTGAGGTTTGTTAGATCTCTATTAAATTTTAAAGCTATTTTGTTTATTATGTGAAACACCCTTGAACTAAAGAATTCATTTGAAATAAAATGTCACAATTTCAATTACACCATTTACGCAACATGTTAACCTTGCCAAATTTGGTATGTTGCATTACATGTGGCCCGACATTAACCTATGATAACGAAACATATTATAAGAAGAAAATCATGGATGGTTCACATGGATTTTTTACACCCCTTTTTTTTTAATCTTACGAGATATCAATACCCCAAATAAACTTCACATAATTTCTTTTCATTTTATGTAATTTAGATAACCTTTTAGATCCTGTAAAAAGTGCCTATGTCTATTGTCAAATTTATGTTGTCACATACCTTTATCTCAGGTAATCTTGCTCATTTAGAAACTAAGATACAAGAACATTATTTTGAAATATCTACTTCTCATACTATTAAAGGGCATTATTTGGCTCCTCAATATAATATTGGGTAGCATTTTTCATGTGTTTGTTGGGATTTTAGACAGGACCACAATTCCTTGAGGAATCCCAAAGGATCACTCGAGGAGACCAACTTTATATTTAGATAAAGTGAGCCAAAGTTATGGTAAATTTTATCTAGGTGGGATAAAATATGTTTTAATAACTAATTAGTTATATCGATATTCCCACTACTTATTTTAGGTACCAAAGCCTTCCTAGACATGGGATTTGAGATTGCTTGTTCATTGTCAAACCCAACTCAACTTATCGCTATGAAAACCAACCCCCTCAATCCATTCAAACTCAAACATATCCCAAGATTTAGTACCAATGACAATGAATATTGATGACTTCAAGTGGTTTGAAGGGAATTTTAGTCTACTAAGGTTGCACATACCAAAAATATTAATCCATAACAACTTCAATACCTTTTTTTGCTATAAATGAGTATGTCATTAGCGAAAAAAATGTTCAAGGAACATTTGCAACCTTCATAAAAAGTCACCCCTTAAGGTGATAGAAATATGATGCATATTATACCTTCCCACTACAACTCTCATGGGTCCTCTAGCCTCAAGTAAGCTCAAAAG
>LPNX010794491.1:0-25036 GCA_001517045.1 Pseudotsuga menziesii | reverse complement strand
TTTGCACTGTTTCATTCTTCAATGGCTGAGTAAATTGTGAGATCTTCTTTGTGAGTTGTGTGTTTGTCTACAGATCTATATGCTCAAATTTAACAAAAAGAAATGAAAAATGCACACCATACACAATTATTTTCTTCTCGTGTTCAATGAACCATCAACCTTGAACTCCTTTAACAATCTACACATGCTAGGTAATAATTTTTAAGACATACCTTACCAACTTTCGTTTTCAACAAGGTACTAATTTAATCTATAAATAAACCTTATAGTGACACTAGATAAACTTAAAACACAAACTTAACAATACATCTTATAGATTTTTAGTGGTTCAAGTAAACGTAAATTACCATAGTTGAATTGTTCTAACCCATCTAGATGCAAATTTGACATCATATAAATTATAACAATATTCATTAAATCTAAACATACATATAAATTGTAATAAAACTTATCTTGCACAAAATATAAACATCTTAATTCTATACCAAAGAGAGATTATCCTTTGGCCATAGCTATCAATTGTGGACACCACTATCATATTGGGATATGTGGTGACAAGAGAGAAAATTATTCACTATATTTCTCTATACTATCACAAAAAATTCCTCAAAATGTTGCTACATGTCCAATATAGTAAGTTAACTTAAAAGGAAAATGAAATAATCCCTCGCCACTATCCATTTTGGTGCAAATTTTATGAATACCTAGTTACCAACACTCAACCAATCTTTTGACCAATCCTTCACTATTAATCTCACACTAGCTTGACCACTCCACTGTCAATGTAACAGAGGCAAAATAAGCTCTTCATGACCAGGCTACAACTTCGACACAAGATCCCTTTTCTAACAATAATTTTGGTGAGGGCTCTAAGTTTTCAAAAAAAAAATCTCTACTTAGTAATCCATTCCTTACAACTACAAATCTAGCTCATTTTGTGTAAGGATCCAACTTCCCATACTTTCATACTCCCATACAAGAAATGGATCTTCATTATAACTAGCATGAAGTTTATTGTAACATTGTAGTATTTATAAAATCAGAGAATACCAATATAACTAATATTTGTAATTTCAAACAAATTCTTGCAACATGGCACTCTTGTCAATTACCTATCCTAGTTCACAAAGAAGCTCTGTGTTTAACTTGCCAATGGATGATCCCATTTAATCTTCATTTGAATAGCTAGATGGTAAACCCAATCACAGTAGTGTACCTTTAGCCTCATCAAACAATAGTGTACCTTTTCTCACAATCGTGATGTAATTGTTCGGACAAATTGCTATGTAGATTCATCTTGTTATGTGATTGTTATAGTCATAAAAAATCATCACTAAAATTTATTTATATTAAAAATTTAAAAAAATCAATTCCACTAAATTCACAAAAACGTGGGCGCCAAATTTATGCCATAGGTTGTAATCTCATAGATCACATAGGTTTACCAATAATACACACTAAAACATATATAGATAACAGAGAAAAGAGATAAGAACAAATAGGTGAATAAATAGATTATATTATACGAATGAGTCCATACAACACAGAGAACTGAACTGAGTTCTCATCTGGCTCAATAGCGTAATATATATGATTATAGAACGGTTAAAAAATAAATACTTGTCGGTTCGGTGAACCGACACGACTTTAGGTGGCCGACCTAATCTCTAGATTTAGTCAGCCGACCGACTTAGTTGGCTGATTGACTAATTCAACTTATTGACTTGCTCCTTCTACATCTCCCCCACGAACAAAACGTTTCTTCGTCTCGAAGAAACAGGGAGGTAAAAATTCTTCGTAGCTGGCCTCAATAGTTATTGCAGTGGGTTGTGAAGTCTGATGGTTGGTCTTTTCTGTACACAGACCTCTACAATGGCTGGGATGTTACTACGAGGTGATGTTGGAAATATGTCCAACTCTACAAAATTTTATTGATGTCGATGGTGAGTGTGGTCAAGCCTGATAAGATCGACATCTTCTCTGAAATGGAGACCCCAGCTATCTTCTCCATGTCGAGACCCATAAACTGGTCCTTCTCCTATGCAGTCTCAATAAGTCGTTTCATCTACGAGCAGATGATGTCAACTTTCTCCAAGTTAGGGAGAGCTTGTTGTATCCACTAGTGTTCTTCCCTTTCTAGTCGCTGCTGTTTAGCAATTTCAAGCACTATATGTTCTTCTATTGTTGTTTTGAGTGCTTCCTCAGTGGTTTTCTTGCTTGCTAATGCCTGAATCCATTGACAAGTCTGTCGAGTCTGCTAATAGACTTTCCTGTAGTAATTAGGCTAGTCTCTTAGTATTTCCTTAGTTATGACAGACTCCTCCATATGATCCTGCAACACTTTATAGGCTTCAGAAAATGCATTGTGTTGTGCCATTAGGAGTCGGGTAGTTTCCTCTGGCTTTTGTGATGTAGTTTTTAGTTTTTCCGCGACCAGGTGTTTAGCATCTAGAGTTTTGAAAAATGACAAAAATTGTGCCTTGATCTCGATTTTTGTTGCTCTAGGTTGTCTTTCCGAAAAGGTCATATACCACGTCAATGCCCTTTTCCTCAAGGCACCGGTGAATTGTGCCATTTTTCTATCTTCGTATGTAACTTGGTTGGCCTCCCAAGTCGACTCACAAATGAACCAATGTCAGCTGGGGTCCTCATCCCCCTCATATAGAGGAATGTGAGCCAATCCATGACCCATGTCTGAATCACTGCCACTTCTCTCAGGAGGTGGTGGCGGTGGAGGTGGGGGTGGTGGAGAGATTGGTGGGGTTATTAATTTATTCTTCTCTGTGGGACTCTGGTCGACGGAACTTCTGTTCCCGTCGGTTGTTGATTCTTCGTCGACTGGCAGTCGGTTGATGTCAACTTCTGCTATTGATGGTCGAATGCAACTATTTGTTTGCAGTTCAAAATGTTGTGTGTCTTCTAAAGCTATATTTGGCCGGGGGGGGGCGGGGGGTGCTCCTTCATGTGTCAGTAAGAGTAAGTGGATACTTCGGTTGGAGGGTGCCGCTTGAAAGGTCACCCAATTTCCTTCCTCTGGTCGATGTATAATGAGGTGTCATCTAGTGTATGTTTCGTCGTCTAGTTGAATCCATATACTAAAGTCACCAGCTAGTAGTCGGAGGTCCTCTTCGACAATAGTCTGTATCCGAGTACATGGATTCAATGGAGAGAGGGTTGTTCCTTCATTGGGAGATCTTAATTGGAGAGATTATGGCTACTCTATCCATAATTCTTCCTCCGTAGGGGACGTTTCTTGTTCCACGCTTTCCTCATGTCGATCATGAGCCAAATCTGGTGGATTCTTTTCTTTGTTGGTCTCCCTAGGACTCCTTCCTCTATGCAGCTCTAAGGCTCTTTCTCTTTTTGCTTCCCTCCTCTGTTGTCTCTCTTCCCTCTCTATTTTCTAAATGTCTGACATACCTTCGTATGATACTATTCTCTTTAGTTCCCTTTTAGTCGACTTCTCATTACTGGTGACTGGTATCTGTTTCTAGTCGACTAGAATCCACTCTACTCTATCTTGACATTTGACCAGCTACCCCCCCATAGCCTACCCAACACTTTTTAGAAAGCCCGGATACTTCATTTTATTTGCTTAGGAAGTATTCCCACTCCCTTTCTGAAATAAATTTTTCCCACTTCCTTTGCTTCTTCGCCCAGTTAGAGTTTGATGGCAGTTCGTGAAGTGATGGACGAGGTTCGACAATATGTCCTACTCCCTTTTCAATCAAGAATTTGAACAGCAAGGTTGGTAAGGAACACAAAAATTGCTCGAGAGATCTATGTAAAATTTATCCTTGACTGTTTCCATCGAAGTTCTGTCTTCGACTGCTTGCTCCTCACAGAAGTCGTCGGCGATTTTCTCAAACCACTCTGACAAGTTTGTTCTACCTCCTCGGATCAGTTTTTCCAGCAACTATTGTTCTTTAGTCCCTTCCAACTTTCTCATCCAGGATTTTCTTCAAAAGTTGGGGCACTGATTCGACAAATTTTTCATGCGTTTATGTGAAAAAAAATTATTTTGCTTGTGCGATTGTTAATCTATTCCTTCGTGCATAATTCTGCAAATAGTTTGCAACTTTACGTTCCCACCAGTCCTTAATCTCCTGCTCTGGTATCATCTATTTCCATACATTTCAGTCATGTACTACTGGCAACAGAACCAATGTTGTAATCTCACAAATCACATAGGGTTACCAATAATACACACTAAAAATATATATATATATAACAGAGACAAGAGATAAGAACAAATAGGTGAATAAACAGATTATATTATACGAATGAGTCCATACAACACAGATAACTAAACTTAGTTCTCATCTATCTCAACAGCCTAATATATATGATTACAGAACGGTTACAAAATAACTACTTGTCGGTTCAGTGAACTGACACGACCTTAGGTGGCCGACCTAATCTCTAGTTTTAGTCGGCCGAATGACTTAGTCGGCTGAACGACTAAGTCAGATCATCGACTTAATCGGATCATCGACTAATTCAGCTATCCTTCAAATTGACTTATCGACTTGCTCCTTCTACACCATCCTCATTGAAAATTTTATAACAAAAATGTGGGCGCCAAATTTCTGCCATCTTCATTGAAAATTTATGGATTAAGAAGCTCTGATTTTGCTTATTTTGGGGGCTTTTATGGATTTCAAATTTTTGATTTTGCTTATTTTCAATTCAATAGGGATTGAGGTTACTGCTTCTATAATCAATCCTTACAAGAATATGATACACTGTATCTCCACGCTTAATACATACTCAACCAACAACTAAAAGAGAAGACGACCCTTTTATAGACCAATGGAATTGCTTGGATAGTTTAATACGGGAAACCTTCACAATTTCTTGACTTAGAAGCTACTACAGGATACAAAGGAGTACTCTACTGAAAGCCACCATCATTTTAGTTTTCTACACAACAGCATTAACCACCAAAAGATGGGCGTTCTCCTTCAAATTTTGTCTGCTATTAACCACAACAGTATTTTAATTTTCTTTCTTAGTGCCTTGGTCCTAGCAACTAGGTTTAAAATATATTTTTTTATCGAGATGACAACAATATATATGCGTAGTATTTTTATTTTTTGTTTCCTTGGTTGAATGTTAACAATTTTTAAGTAATTTCACATGTGTTAGCAATCCATATGTTTGATTTCATCCCAAAAATAGACTCAAGGCTAGCATGCATCATTAGTAACCTCCATGATGTGGTCTCCAAGGTTTAACCACTTCTAAATAAGCATGAAAATGGCTAAGAACAAGGAGGAAGTGGTTAAGACATTAATTGATAGACATGGATCCAGACAAGCTCCATATTGTGCTACACAAATAGGTTTTAGGACAATCAATTTACTTGAAAGAGTAATTTATGTATGACACCTACTTACTCATAAATGCATTACTAGTGTCATTCCTTATACTATGATTTATTTGGCCCTATATTTTAAATTTTCTTCAACCCTGCCCATTACTAGGAGTAGGTTGATGTCACACAAGATTAAACCTAGGGCCTTGTCAATGCATGACACTCTCTAGAAGGAATTATCTAATATGGACTATGTGTTGACACTTACATTATTCATACAATTAATTAATAGGCTAGATCCTCCCTAGATACTTGTCATAGAAAAACAATTTCGCTGATATGTTTCTTGATTTACTCTCCTTCACATTAGAAGTTTCTTCTTAGTATAAGCCTCATTCAGTTGCTGGCTTATTGAGGGAAATGGCGTCAGTGCGGAAAACGGGAGCTGAATGGATCATAGAATTTCTAGGGGAGAGAAAGAATAGGCTGGGGATGTGGCCATCGAGAATGGAACCCTTGCCCCATTATATGAATCACAACCCTACCTTACGGTAGGATTTGATGAATGGGATTGGCTAGTCACTATTTTATGACCTAGGGTTACGGTAGAATGAAAGGTACGACGATAGAATTAATCCTGTCCAAGAGTGTATAGAAGGTGACGGTAGTTGGAAAAGAAGTAGGGATGCTACTGACTGTAGGCCCATCAAAAGATGTGTTCGAAATAAGGGTAGCCCAATTCGATTGGTTTTTAGGATACAATGTGAAAATGAACCACGCGGTTGGGCTTGTAGAATAGGTTGTGGTTGGTAGTTTTACGGACTTAAGGATGGGTGCTAAAAAATTTCAGGAGTGATTACATCATAACTCAGAGTCAAGTATAGGGTACCGTCCTAAATACAACTTACTAGATAGAGTTTGGATGGATTTTTCCTTAGGTCTAGATAGGATTCATAGAATATTTTGAAGTATATCTAAAGGTGGGAATCGGTAATTTTTATCCTCAAGAGATGGACACCATTATTTTATGCCAAATTGGAAAAAATCTATATGGTCTCGGTTTAGGTGAAGTTAACAGAATTTTTTGGGGGGTTTTGGTCGTTGCATGTCTTCAAGGGAATTTGGAACTCCATCAAAACTTTCATCGGAGTGGATTTTAACCATATGGAGAGACGAGTAATGACCTTTGGGTGCGTTTCCTTGTGGGTCTTGACCTTCTCGAAATGCTAGTGTATTAAATTTACATCAGCAAGGCCCATATCCTTACTATTCATGTATCCCCTTTAGATACTTAAGATGCCCTAAATATAGGAATTTGATGGAATAATGTTTCCTTAAGTTTAACAATGGTATTAGTGAAAAATAAAGTTTATAAGCTAAGTGATGAGGTAGGAGGGAAAAGCGGTAATTGATTCTCGAGAGATATGGTTTTTCAGAAGTGTTTTATGGAAAGGCAGAGGAGGTCCCAAATCAATATTTGGATCGTGAATGTTTTTGTGGTCTCTCAGTTCGCTCAAGATCAAACTCATGAAGAGGTCAAGGAGCTGCCTTCGCAATCCCAAGATATTGCAGAAAAAAGGTATTTATAAATCTGGTCATCTTGTGTATATTTCTTCAAATATGGACATGTCAGGGCTTAAGATCAATAATTTACCTATTCAATTTTATGGGGATAATTTTATTTGGAGCAGGATAAAACCCACTTCGGGTTGGGGAGAAACCCTAGGAGTGTAGTTTCGTGTACAATATCATACAATACAAATTCTATAATTTAGTAAGTAATTTTTCTAGATATATGCTTGAATATGCATCTAAGAAGAGTGAATGGAGTTGGAATTCACACAATTCTAAACATGGTGATGAGATTGGTGTCGGTGGACAGAAATTGAAACTGTTTACAAGTATACTACCTTACCCCGAGGAACGCGTCCCTGAACGTTTCCTTTTTTTATTGTGGATTTGGTGGAGATGAAATGGCTCAAATCTCCTTGGATGTGGTGGAGTTGTTCAGGGGAACTCGGGAAATTCAATGTGAGAAATAAAATAAATCCATTCAGCTTGCCTTCCCATTCTCTTTGAATTACTATCCCAAATATTTAAGGCATAGCTTATCAAATATTTAAGGCATGAAGTATTCTATTGGTTTCCCTCTATTCTGAGGATAACTAAACATGAGATCTCGAGAGAGAAACATGAAGAAAGGGTATATTTTTCTTAGCAATAATCTCCAGTTTAAATCCCCGAAGGACCTACTTATTACTAAGGCAAAGGCACCAAAACTCAATTGTTTTTACTTGTATTGAATATCTTTTTGAGGTGTTATGATTTGGGTACGAGCTTAAGCTCTCATAATATAGTTGTATACTCTATATTGAGAAGTTAATTTTGGGTGAGGTGTTGCATGTCTTGATCGTTGTTTTTTTTGGGCTTCCTTTTCCTCTTTTCTATTCCAAACACTTTCTACCGACATATTCTTACTTGAGCGCTTCTTTAATGAATATTAATTAAATACCATCACACCCAAAGCTTAAAGGAGGCATTCCTCCAAAGCCTTGGATATACAGAGCCGATAAAAGAAGGAAATCAAAACTGGTAACAGAAAGTGTAGCAATTGCATTCATTGGAGATCCAGATCGAACAACATGAGATTGAGTCTTATGGATAAAGGAGCTCAACCTCAAAGAAAATGAATGCATCCTGGCTCTCTTAGCAATATCAAATGAAAAAATGAGTAGTGACGACTTATGATTGAGTCCACTTTGATTTACCAATATGTTTTATGAGATTTAAGGGGGGAGCGCTCAATACCAATAGCTATCTTTATAAATTAAGTGATAAAAATACATTATGGACATAAATTTCAAATAAAACATGTTCACAACTTGTCTATGATGATACTTGGGGTCTATTTCGTTATTTTATTGAGTGAACCTAAGAACAATCATCGAGGATTAGGTGTAATCTACGTCCGCAAGCAAAAAGAGCCAGAATAGAAAAGAGGACTCCCGAAATAACAATGATGATGATAAGGACAAACATTGATTACAGTTAAAATCACAAAGTTATTAAAATTGGTTTTTGCAGTGTTGGAAATATTAATCACTCGCAGATCCATACCTGACTCTCAGTTGACTCTGTCAGAGTCTATATCAGTCAATATCTTGTCGGTCAGTCTGACAAGAAGGAAGAGTCCATGATTCGGCAATGTAAACCAGTCAAATTTATTTCTAAAGCTAAGTTGTTAGGTAGATAGTTATTACAGTCTTTAATGGTGAGTCAGTCGACTCATGTAGAAGCAATTTTCAGGTTTCCTATAAATAGAAGAAGCAAATTGTAAATGAAGTTAGACAGTGGAGGAAATCAGGGTGAGAAGAAGAGAGAAAGAGAAGTTGAAGCTCAAGCTTCTGTGTATGTGATTCAGTTGAAGAGCCGAAGCTCTGTAAAAGGATCAGTCGGTGAACCGACAAGTCTGGACAGACAAGTTTGTAATATCTTTGTTATTTCCAAATAGTTATACATATGAAATAGTTTATGGTTGAATGCATGTTTATTTGGCCACACAATATTTCTAGATTTACTTGTGTAAATGGTGTTTACATTTACCAGTTAAGTGAAAGATCAAAGAACCCATAAATTTCTCACTGCATGAAAGTTCCATGTTTTATGGCACATTGGTTGACTCAAGTCTTCCTATAAATTTGGGAATATGTTTTATAAGTTCTTTGGATTTGTCAATGTGTCCATTTTTACTCTATCTTAGTCATAGATGAAAAGCATTTGTAATTTATTAAGTCTCTTAGACTAAGAAAAATACTTTTTAGATTTCGACCAAAGTGAACCGACAAGGTCGATTGAGTAAGCCAACTTGAGAGATCGAAGAGGTCAGCCGACTTGAGAGGTTAAAGAGGTCAACCGAATTGAGAGGTCGAAGAGGTGAGACGAATTAGAGGTCGAAGTCAGCTAGCTTCGAAGTGACAAGTGGTCGAGTTGAAATCAGTTAGTAGAACCGACAAGTAATTCGAAGTAAATCAATCGAGTCTAAAGGCCGACCAAAGTTGATAGACTTGTCTAGTAGGAAGATAGACAAGTCTCACACGACAAGTGGAAAAAGAAAAATAGGTCGGCGTGAAAAAGTAAAAATTAAATTTTTAATATTGACTGAGTGGTAAAATCAAGTTTAGTCGGCTTGGTTTTGGCTAACAGGAAGGGGGTATCTTCCCTCCTTATATGTAAGTAAATAGTTAGCGCCTTTAGACTCTAAAATAGCGCCTATAATAAGGGATGAGCATTTGGATGAACAAACAAGGGCAGATACTGTTGGATATTACTAAGAATCTCACCTTTGGTGGATCTAGTTGAAGAAACGTTTAATTCAAACTGGCTAGATATAGTTGTATATCACGTTAGGCAAGGCGCTAGACGAATACAACAACTATTTGCAATGAACGACAATGTATACTCAGGATTTATGAAAACTTATTGTAGGATAAAGAAGGTGTTTTCTGGGGGAAATGTTCTTTGTGACCTTCCTTATCACTAGAAGGAAATAGATTTATTGACTAATAGAGTTTCCTGCCTCTAAAACCCTTTCGTGATCGGCCTTAGCTCACATCTGCTCACTATAATAATTATGAATAGTCATGAGTATAAATAGAATATTCATGGAAGGACCCGATATATCATGCCTGTGAATATAAGGAGCCAATCTCTCATGCCATCGACCTTAGCTAAAGAGGAAAGAGGGTCAGTGCCATTGACTTATGCTTGAAAGGTAGGTTTGAGACCGGTCCTGTCTACCTTTCAGATCTCATGCCTGTCTTATTTAATTTATTATGAACAAATATATTGTCAGCATCATAAATACATGGTTGTTCCATTGAAGTGGAAAAGGTCAGTTCCTAGCTCCTAGTAACATGAGAAAATTCCATCTCTCAATGTGAGAAATAAAACCAACCACCCATTGCAACAATGCCAGTGACACTACCCTCCATGCTTCCCCAACACTTACACTGGAAATCTCCGATTTGGAAATTCAGGGACCAAGGATTTCTTTTTCCAACAGCAAAGGGAAGAGAACTTCTGGAACTGATAGTCTACATTTTTCTCCACATAGATAAAGGCTTTCTATTTGCCCCATTTTGGGAAAACGCACTAGCATCAAGGAGACTCGTCAGTTGCAGTGCATGATGAATCTTGTCATCCTCTCATCAATGGTTGTTCCAGAAGTTGTGATATCACTATCTCTAGTTCTGAGTGATATATCTACAGTGGATTATCCCAGTAGTTTTATTCCTGCCCTCTAGTTTTGAGGAAGGAAAATGTGGATGTGAAAATGGGCAGAGAAATAAAGTTACAAATGAATGTAAAACATCAAAGACATTCTTTAAGACATGATATGACTCAAACTAATGCTTAATATTTAAATGCAAAATATGTACAAGCATACTTCTTCAAGACTCTGAGAAAAGCATCAAAAAATCAACCAAACAAATATAGTATGGCTCAATTTATATTGTTTTATAAAACTGCACAAATTAAAATAGCAGAATTAAAGTTTATCTTGAGTAATATGATCTTACTACCTTCATGGCATCATAGTAACAGGTTAAGTCAAATAAGTTATATGCTAGCTGGAAAATGTAGGAAAAATGTGAACATGTATAGTACAGGATAAAGTACATCCCTACATAGCAAACAAATAATGATATATACTGCATAAAATCATAATAATGATGTTACATGATAATAAACCAATATTTATTGTCTAGATGTTTATCTGATTAGTTATGAGCTTACCTCTTCTGATTGCACCTCCATGTTGTATTTCAGTTTCTAGATGTAGTTTTTAGTCCCAATTCCCTACTTCTATGGTCATTTGTTGGACATGAATATTACTATATTATCTACCTAATAAATAAAAATAGAGAGATAAAAGAGAAACACAGATAATTTCTCCAAAATATCGACAAACCTAATAGGGCATATGTTAAACATACATTCCTGAAAATATCATAGTGCACAGTATGAAAAAGTTAAAAAATGATATGTGGTGCAGAAATAGGCTATTGGGTAGATAAACAAATTGAAATATTACATACAAACTAACAGGAAACTAGAAATTTATCCTTCAACAAAGGTGTTGAATGGATAATCATGATAGCATATTTAAGATTTCATAAACCAGTATAATCAGGTCAAAATTCATCAATACACTTCTTTTTAAATCAAAATAAGTTGTATATCATGTAAATTTGCCTGGAACCTTTCCTAACATACAAATAAAGCATTTCAAGAAGAGAATGCCTCTAATGTTGCTCTAAATAATGTTTTATTAGGTACAACAATTATATGGATCGATGTGCTCCGTTGACTATAGTATTCAACAACTATGTTGAAAATCCTTTCAAGGAAAAAGGTTTAGTTACAAATCTATCAAAACACAATGCATAATAACTCTCTCATGTGTTGTTGGGGGATGTATTTTTGTCACAGGCCCACATATCCCAGACCCGGGATAGGTATAAGTTAATAGTTGCTTTAGTCCTGCTAACCTATTTTGGCCATTAAGAGACATTTATGTAATCTACTCCTCTTTTCCTTTCAATGAACAAGTAAATCTTTCCTAAATACAAATAAATGTATTTGATATAATTTATTTTCTAATTCTAAGATCTCTAAATTTTTCATTTGCATTATATATTTACATATATGTTTTTTGTAATTAATCTCTTGTAGAGTACTAAAGGAAAAGCATCGAGTTTCAAGTGGTTGATCAGTAAAGGTTGTACATCAGAAGGCAAACTATTAAAATAAAAACCTGAAGCTATATTGAAGACATCATATTCTCAAATGTCGAACAGCACTATCAATGGCATACTAGAGAAGGTATTTCTACTCATCTGTTTCTTTATTGAACATCATCCCACCACCTATTAGTATAGGAATTTCAAAGAACATAGTCTCCTAGTAGACATCATATCAAAGGCCCAAACAACACCAGTTCTTTAATTGTGAGTTAACCATCTCAAAGCTAACTCTTCTTGAACTAGCAAAGCTCTATGCTTGGAGCTCATTGAGGCTTGATATTTGAGGTAAGGGCTTTGGATGAGCATACTACTCAATGTGAATCACTTGAAACATATTTATTTTCACTGACACAATTTGAAGTGATAAATTTATATACATAAAAGTCATCTTATTTGTCCGACTACACATCCTTCATGGGTGTCAGTAGTCGCATCCTTCATGGGTGCCGCTTGAGTCAATCAGACTTTATATAGACATTTTCCTTTCAAAAAAAAACACTTGCTTTAAGAATGCTTAGTGGGTAGGCACTATAACTATCTAGAACTTATACGATTTCCAAACATGGCTATGCCTTTGCTCATGCTATTTAAGCCACCTTTTTCAGTCATTAGTTATAGATAAATTGACTTTAGATTGAAGTATGATTTATATTAGGGAAATATACTAGCTAATGGGAAGGTAGATTCTGTTTATTTTATGATGCCTCCCCTTTAGAGGTAGGAAACTGTGATGAAATAATATTTGGTTATTTCATGTTACTTCTCAAATAGAGGTGTTGATCTTTATCAAGTTTTATTATGCAGGTTACTTGGAAGGACAAATATTATAGATACATGGCAACATCTACTTTGTTGAATGAGTTGAGCAAGGACACATTTAAAGCAAATAACGATTCGGAGATTAAAATATCAAAGACTGTACTTCAACAACTTGATGATGTAGTTGGGGACGTCTCTGGGCTTGTAGTAAAATGGTTTGTTGTTTCTTTACTCTTTTAAATCTTTTCTTCAACTATTGAGAATATCTCTAGAATCCTGTCTCTGGGATTGCAATGAAATTAAGAATAACTCTGGGAATGCTACAAATATTGAGAATTTATTAGGAGTTCTTTTCTTTATTGAATTGTTTTTGCAAAAGTTTTAATTCATAAATCCAAATTTTTGGTGCAAATTACATGACATTTCAGCTATTAGATGGTAGTATGTCAAAGATGCTTATCTCTTAGTTTCAATTCTATATTGTTTGCTAGCAATTGCTTTTAACATTAGTCCAACCCTAAATTTATGCTTTGATAAGTAGTTACTCTTGTCTGGATATTTCTTTGTAAACTCTAGGCATGATTGGTATAACAATTGTTAAACCTCCCATGCAAGCAAAACTTGTCACTTGATTTTCATTGTGGTCAAAATTCGCATCAATATCTTGCTACATCTATGATGAATTGTATAAAATGATAAATAATGAATTGGTCATTTAAGATTGTGGATGAATTTGATCACCAAGACTCTATATGAATATCGTCACTAAAGATCTAAGATCATAAACTAAGGTCATTTAAGAATCTAGCTTTTCTCATCTAATATTGTGAAAGATCTAAGATCATAGACTAAGGTCATTTAAGAATCTATATTTGCTCATCTAATATTGTGTATCATCTAAGGGCTGCTATCTACATAGCCAAATATTTGAGGCTCATAGGTTAGCACAAATATGGATAGCCAAATCTTTATCTAAATAGTAAATACAACTACAGTGTTCCTGTATCCAATATGGAACTACCACTGCAAATTGGTTTCCCTTTGCTTTATTCACAAACACAATATTACATGCATGGATATATGTTCTTTGTGTAATATTTTTCTTATACTATTGGAATTTTTTGAAATCTATGTGACACTGTCTCGAAAATTATTTATAATTTCTCAATAATTTTTAATTAAGAAGAACTTGCCAAAGGCATATTCATATGCCTAATGAAAGTAGTAATGGTAGCCATATTTTTTCTTGAAAGGATGGGGGGATCAATAACTGGACAGAGTGACCCAGGCTAGGCCCATTATCAATCCAACTCCTTTCCACTTCACCCCATAGGATATATGGCATATGCAACAGTTTGCATGTCACATGTATTAAAATCTTGCGACTTAGCTTAGAGCTGAGATGTGCCAATAGGGGGGGGGGGGGCTAATATTTCATCCAAGCCACTGCAGGACAATGTGACCATTATCGGCTAAACATTTCACTGGTAGGATTTGACACTAGGTGGGGCAGATAAAAAAATCACACTCCAATAGTAAAGTTATGACCCTGTGACTGTAATGGGAGCCATCTTAGAGAATGCTAGCTTTAAGTTCATCGTTATAGTAGTGTAGTTTCTCTGTGTTGAGTCTGTAATAGTTTCTAAAACATTACCACCATGAATTTACATTTATGTTTCTTGGCATATATTTTATGCTAGACTGGTATATCCCATTGGTAAAGAAAGTAAGTGAGGACAAAGTTGTTGAAATGGAAAACACATTGTGCAATAGATTGTTGAATGGAAAAGAACAATGACGTGACATTGTTAACATAGCTTTGAAGACAATTATTTCTGAAATTTCCAACCAAATTGTTTCCCAGCATGTGGTCGCATCCCTTTCACCTCTATTTATAAGAAGCATCACAAGTGGGGTAAGTGTTGTTGCTTTATTGTTGCCCCTCCCTTTCTTTTTCAGTTTTGCTAAGTTTCTAGTCAAGTATTTTGATATGGAGTTATTTTAGGATACTGAGTTAAATTGCTTCATTGGCTAATTATGAAAGTCGTTATTATTTAGAATGACAAATTAAACTACTTCATTGGGCATGATTTTCGTGAGAGGAAATTCCTATTGCAATTTAGTGATATCTTTTCACTTTTGGAAATTTGATACATTTCACATAGAATAAGCCTTTGATATTATTTAGAAATGGTTCTGAACTCTGGTGTTAAATCAAACTCATTGAATATGAGCTTTGAATGCCTATTAGTTCTGTAACATTTTAGCTATGAGAATATTTTCCTCTTGTTAATATTTTAAAATATTGTAGGGTTTCTATTACATTTTATCTGTAATGATAGATATTTTCTCAAGGACATAATTTCTGCAAATGTGAAGAATTCTTGAAGCCTTTATAATTTGTTTCTTACAAGAATAATTGATATAATAGACCTATTTATATAGCTTTATATATTTGGGAACATTTATATGCTTTGTATCGGCATGCATGCTCTGTTCTACTATATGGAGTACCAAGATGACCAAAAGTTTATAATTAGTTGTGTTTATTAGAGTTGAAATTTATTCCTTAAGGATAAATTTTTGACCTATCATCGGATGATATGTACCTTCTTCTCAAGACACAAGTACGGAGATAAAGTGTGATTTCCTTGATATCTTATCTGATGTCCTTCACTGTTTTGGAAACCTCATGGAAACAAATCATCATATGTTACGGGGTTCTTTGCTTCCACAACTAGGTTCAAATCAATCCAGCATTAGAAAGAAGACCATTTCTTGCCTTGGTATGTTGTTGAACAGGTTCTATAGGTTGTCTTTTATGTACGTTGTCTTTAATGTTAAACTGCATTAGATGCATATTATAGATGGACATACACACCCACATACATACACATAAGCGTAGGTGTGTATACACACATCCATTTAAGTTACTAAAAAAATATTAGTGGTAGTCATATGATGTGCGGTTTTTTGCAGACTGCTTGATGCATTGTGTTTTACGCTTTTTCAGTTGAGAAATGAAAGAGCTTACTTGAGTTATTTGTTTGTAGCATCACTTGCTTCTAGTTTATCAGATGATTTATTGGCTAAGGCGATAGTACAGGTGGTGCTTTAGTTGTATTAAAGGAACACAAGGCTGGATATGGTCCAGACAAACATACAAATGATTGGGGCACTCAGGTATTACTTCAACATTAGTTGAGTCGCAAAGAGGATGAGTTATTTCAGGCTATGTGATTTAGCAACGTAATTAAAGTTGTATTTCAATGATGTTAACTTAGCAACTGCAGTTGGCCATCTTAGAAAAAAATTGAAAATTTCTAAATTTCATGCACTGGTTAACTTATTGGCAATTTTTGAAATGACTAGGCATTACTTTTAAAGAACAAATTAGAACTCACACACATTTTATCATTTTACTTTTGTATTGGTGATTTTTTTGAATATAATTCTCCAAATTTGAGCACAAAACTCTAGCCTTAGAAAACATTGGATATATATATTAAAATTGTGATACTCTTTGTTGTTTTGAGATGATTTTCATAATATATTTTAGATTTCCAACTTCTAATGTATGATCCTTGATACAAATTTTTTTTAGTTATTTAAGAGATTAGTGAAGTGTACATTTCATTGCCTGGGAAACAATGAGATTAGAGATTAGAGTAGTGTACATTTCTTAGTGGGTGTTAAATGTAGGTAGGGTCATGTTAATATCATCAACATTACAGTGTATGGCAATGTTGTTGCTCTGCAGGTGGACATAAGTCAAGATTGTCACAGTTGTTGAAGTGAAAGACCTTATTGTTGAATATGTATCTAATCTTTATTGAAATATATTGACATTTAAACTAAGTATAGCTATCTACAATTATATGAATGTCTTCTTGAAAAATATTCCGGTAGAAAACTGTGAATAATAATTATCATGTTGCTTGAAAAATGACTTCATTTGTTCTTCTATTTTTGTAGTACTGCATGAATAGCTTATTTGTAGCTTTGAAATAGAAAGATACTTATAGGGATCCTAATATATTATTGGGCATTGCTTATTCTAGCACGTCTTAACATGAAATACAATTTTTTTTAACTCCCCTTAATATAAAATCCATGGCAACTTAGTAACTAAGAAAAATACAAAAGTTGAAGGGCATTATTTTTTAGTCTTCAATAATGCAACACTTTTTTGGTTGTTAATATCTAAACACTACATTATGTTGTATGATGCAGGATGTGTTGGTAAAGAAATGTATACAATGTCATATCAACCAAGTTTTTCATTGGGATATCAAAGGTAATTTCTTGATTTTATCAATCTTTTTTCTTGTCTTTCTTTCATTATGACATATGATTATTGAAACAAGTGTTTGAACATGGCATTTTATGCTTTAAATATGATATTATCTACCAATCGATAATAATGGGATTCTAAAGGTTATGGATTTCTTCATGACAAGATCTTTCTGTAGTGACCAAAATGGAAACCTGACCAATAGAGTAATCACATTGTTATATAGGTAAGTGAAATATGACCTATTTTATGATCATAATAAATTTTGTCTATATTATGAATGATTTCTTGTTATCAATGAAAAATCCAGATCGAACTTTTTTAGGGTGTTGATTTTGCATTCTAATGTTATGTATCCCATTGGAGCTTCCATTTCTGGATTTTTTGTTTCTTTATGTTAGAAACAATAAGCTCACCGCCATCAAGTATTCTCCTCTGACATGGAAGGTTTTGCATTCATATTTAAATGGATGGTGTTCATAGTCCTTAGGAATTTATACCCATTTCCAACATCTGCACAATGACTATAGATTAGAGTCCTATGCCCTGTCATGATTGTAGTTTGTTAAGTATATCCAATTATATTCCTTCTCCAAATGTTTCAAATCATGCCTGGTTTTCCAAAGAAAAAGATAAAAAGACAACCTCATCCTATACTCTATGGTCCCATGAATATGATTATATCCAATGTTGTTAGGGATCATGTAGATCTCCCAATGCAATCATTGCAACATCACCCTAGGAAGCGAATACACATTATGAATTGGCATCACAATATATCCTAACCATTTTTCCTTTTGGATACTCATTAGCTTGATGGAAGAAGGAACTTTTTTCATCCCATGGTGGACAGGATCCATGTGAATCACCAACTATTGGGTTGATCATCCTCTTTTTATTCTCCTTATTCCTCCACTTATAAATGGCCCTAAGATGATCATGCTTATCTACTATATCCTTGGCATCCACACTAAGAAAATTGTTGTTGATAGGTCTCATATAGTGGCACACTTACGGTTGCTAGGGAATAATGATTTTTACAATTCATGATTAAGCCAATTTCTTGAGTTTTGCTGAAAATTCCTAGAAAAGGTTTATGGATTTCATAACCTCCTTGATCATATATTGTGAACTTATACAATCTATCATCATTTTCCGACCATAGATACTCAAAGTTGTGTATTGATCATTTTTACCATTATAGAGGAGTCCATAATTTAGGTTCCCAAATTTTTAAAGGGTGCTAGCTCAATGGAAGAGTGCCTACCTTACAAGCAGGAGGTTGGTGGTTTGATTCCTCCATTCCCTAATGATATTATAATATCGGTTAAAAACAACTAAATTAGTAACCAAAAAATAGGAGATAAGTGAGCAAACAATGATAGATAAGTGACCAAACAAAATGACCAAATTTTGTATATAAAATTACTAAAAATGACTAAATTAGTGACCAAAAAATGAGATATGTGAAACTACGCAGTGAAAAAGATGCAACGCGTGGCGCTAATGATGAAGCAAAACATGGCGTTGATATGGTAGAAAAATAAGACGTGATACTAGGCATTAAAAATGATGCAACACGTGGTGCTAATGATGAAGCCAAACATGGCGTTGATATGGTAGAAAAATAAGATGTTACTTTGGATGCAAAAACTGGTGCTACATAGGAAGAAAAATATGGTGCAACAATAGAATAAATAGTTGGCATTATTTTGGTAGAAAAGCACGATGCAAAAAAGGAAGAAAAAATTGGTTTAAATTTGGAAGCAAAAATTGGCACATATTTGGAAGTAAAACATGGTGCAAAATGGGATGCTAAAGTGGTAGAAAAAATGGATGCAATATTGGATGCTAAAATGGTGCTATTAAGGATGCAAATATGGCGCTAAAGGGGATGTCATTTAAGAAGCAAAAGCGGACACTCGCTAGGAAGAAAAATAAGACGTTATTTAGGAAGCAAACCTTGACGTTGTTTAGGAAGCGAAGTTGGACGCTATTTTGGAAGAAAAAAAATAGACGCTATTTTGGACATCATAAAGGATACTATCTAGGAAGAAAAAAAAAGACATTTTTTGAGATGCTTTAAGTTTTTGTCCATGACGTGCCCCATTTAGCGTCTAGTTTGACCACTCAATGTAAGAAAAAAATTACACTAAAAAGGGACGCTAATTCAAGGATTTGTTGTAGTGATTGACCCAATATCAACAAAATTCGTATCCTCAACCCCAATATCAACAAAATCCATATCCTCAACCCCAATATCAACAAAATTAGTATCCACAACAATAATACCCTCAACTAAGAGGGGGTGGAAATTTTCAGGGTTGAGGACCATCAACAAGGAGGATGATTTGGTCATGGAAGAGGCCAAATCATATATTATAATTGTGGACAACTAGGACATTTACAGACTATGAAAGCCCTACAAAGACATGCTCGTATTGTAAATCCTTTGATCATACTGTTGAAAAATGTCCACATCTGATTGTGAAGTGGCATGCTAGAAATGTGGAAAATCCAAACGCTCTGCAGAATCCTAACATGAATCCCAACTAGAATATCCAAATGATTTTTGCTGAGCCAAGAGAAGAAAATATTTTTGTTGTGACAAGAGGAGGTGTTGTGACTGGAGCAGACGAAGATACAACATGACCAACCACATGTGTGACCAATAGCACAAAATCAAGTTTCGTTTGATGTCCAAAGAGAAAAGGAAGTATTGTTAGACGTGGGACAAGAATCAAGAATTGACGTCTTCTCCTGCACTACCAAGAAGACTGACAAGGGAGATTCTTGAAAGATTCAATCAGCTATTTCAAAACAAACCAACAGTAAAGGTTAGTAAAATTAAATAATTTTTCAAAATTTTCTTATCGCTAATACATGATAAAGATGTTGTCACATAATTGACATCTCTAATAATAAAAAAATCAAGAAGAAGTGCAACCAGACAGAAGAATAAACCATGTAGGAAAAAGATTAAAGATCGGTTGCGAGTTAAGAATGACTTCCCAGATAAGAGATTATGATATGGATTACATTATCCTATATTTGGGATTTGGCATCAACATTCTAATGAGAAAAACATGGGAAAGTATGGGAAAACCGCGACTCGATTAGTATCTCATTTAGCTGAGATTAGCGAATCAATCGAAATTCCTACCTATTGGTAGACTGACTCAATTGTTTTTCGAGGTAGAAGGATTGAGAACATATGTTGATTTTGAAGTAATCTACATTGTCGATGACAAAAACCCATATCCTCCACTTTTGGGGATCAATGGGGAAATCGATAATAAGAACATCATCAATTTTCAGGAAATAATATTATCATTTGAATATTCAGAGCTAAGGGTGATCACAACAATTGATCCACTAGAAGGTCAGAGATAGGTTGATTCAATAAATAGTGAAGGACAATGCGACTATGTTGACCATATTTATAACATTATGTTTGCAAGGGATGACAATGTAAATCCAATAACTAACAGAAATATTAGTTGACGAATTATTAGCTCCTATACATCAGAGTCTGGTGAAGCATTGGAAAACTTGAATTATTTGATACACGAAGTATGCATGAGAAAGTGTGCAAGAATTACATGATATTTATAATGGGTAGAAACTGTAGCAAGTCACATACCCACATATGAAGGTGTTATAGCTCAAAATGACACTTCTCTACCTGTGACCACTTTCCCATGATCCCGTCGCATGTCGACATTTCCATGATGACCCTTCATGAAAGTCATTGAAAGTCACTGAAAAAACACCTATCTTGGAGGACCCATATCTTGAGTTTTGTAACTCTTTTTGACGTCATCTCTACACCGTTGGAAATTTATTTCTATTGGCTAAAACTTTTCAGAAGACACCAAAGTCTGAAAATTCCTAGAAATACCCTAAAAATGTGTCTTTTGTACATTCGCGATTTTCCTTAAGGCAAACCCACGAATGTGCCTCTTAGCATTTAAACATTAAAACACGAGTTAATTGGAGATTAGTTAAGTCATTTAACTTAATTTCCTTAACTGCTGTAAATTCTCCAACCTTCAAAACTACCTTATTTCACCCATATAAATAGAGGTAGGGAGGTCCATGAGAAGGGATTTGAATTTCTGTATTGTTATGCTGGAGGAATCGGAGCTCTCTTTGCCCACACCTTTGCCCTGGAGGTCTTCCCCTTGTGTTGCAGATCTTGGAGGCTGAGTTCTTTGGAGAAGAGAAGCAGCAAAACAAGATCAAGGTTTCATGAAGTGCCAACTTGAAGAGAAGGTATACTTGTACTTGTTTTCAAGATTAATAAAGATGTGATGTCCTTCTTCTTCCCAAATCATTGTTCAATGTGTGAATGAATCTCTGTTTATGATCATATGATGATGTTATTCAGATTATTATTTCAGATTTATTTTATTATCATTTATTTATATGTGGTCATAATGGTTTGAGGAAGGTATAACTTGTTTTGCAGGTCTCTTGGAGCGAGAGGAGCAAGAAGAGGATTGAAGAGAAAGCTTGGACCAGCCTTCAGTTATTCAGGTGTGGAGCTTTCTTATCTCTGAAACTTGCTGTTACATGCTTGCTGAACATTGTGCATCTCTCTTTCAACTCCAGTACATTGATGGCCTCTTAAACCCTAGCCATAGGATACTTTCCTTTACAACAGAACTGGCGACTCCACTGGGGATAGCCTTGTCTATTTGGGGTTTTTCTCTTATTTTCTTTCAGTCTGTTGCATTGTTTCAGGTCCTTCTTGCCACTTAGGAACACCTTATCAGTCTGACTACACACTTCCCCTGCCTTCTTAAGGTGGTTTTTGACCTTTTTGGGAATTTTTCCACCCATTCGCGGGTTGCTCTTCTGAACAGTCACGAATACTTGCTTGCATTCACGGGTTGCTGTACTGAACAGTCGCGAATCATTCGCGGGTTGCACTTATAGACAGTCGCGAATGCCCCTTTAAACAGTGTTTTTCCTCTTTTGTGATTTTTCTTTTGTTTGAAGGTGTTTTGGGTAGGTCTTTTAGGGTCCTCTGCAGGTGCATGACTCTAGGGAGTTAGTGTCATCCTTTTTGCTTGTTCTCTATCTATGTGGTAAGCCTTTTTATAGCATTAGGGTTTGTTCTTTTCTCTTTCCCCCATCTCCTTTAATTGGTTTGATTTTTGGCCTATGTTTCTGATCAGCCTTTGTTAGTGATCTTTGGTTGATTTCAGAAGCTTGTTGGTGTTGGTCTCCTTCTTGTTTTGTTGGTTAACTTCACCTTGCCAAAATAGTTGACTTGTCTTTTATGCAAGCCTTCCTTCCAAGTAGGGTTTATGCTGACTTTAGTTCAGTCTAGAGTTTGTTTGGCGGTTGTATAGCAGAGATCCTTTTGCTTTGTTCTTGTTATCTGCATACTTTTGTTTGTAGGTAGTTTTTCTTTTGCCTTTATAAAAGAAAATTAAAAAGAACGTATACTAGTTTTTACTGCTTTCCCCCTACCTCCTTCTTTGGTTTGACCTTGTTGGATAAGGTACTGAGCAGCCTTTGTTTGTAGGTTTAGATTGATGCTTGGGACTTATTGACCTTTGTTTATGTCAGTCTTATCACTCAGTATTTTCATTCCATATTTGTTGGCTTGTTTACCTTTGTAAGCCTTCTTTTCAAGAGAGGTTGATATCTAACTTTAGGGAAACCTAGGGTTTGTTTCTTGGGGTATAGAGTAGTTGTCTATTTGCTTTGCTTTCAGTACTTGTTTGCATTAGTTTATAGGCTGATTTTTCTTTTGCATTCTATAAAAGAAAAAGACAAAAACATGTTTGCTTTATATGCATATAGATTAGGCTATTAGTCTAGATTGCATAGCATAGCATTGTTTTTGAAAAATTTAAAAATATAAAAAGATTTGTTCTTTTTGGATTTCAAGTTTCTATTTGAAAATATAAAGAGAATCGTTTTTGTTTTTTGCATTTCATTTCTCTTTGCTTAGTCATTTTATTTCAATTTTGAGTCAAAACACCACATAAGTTTCATGCCATTTACCCTTTGACTAAAAATAGCCCTTAAAATAAACGATATAATTTTAAAATTTACTAGTAAGTTTTATTTTATAGGGTCATACACCAACTAGCTTAGGCTAGACTTGTGGGATAGGAAGTTTAAACTCCCCACAAGTGTTAAATTTCAGACGTAGTTGGCCAATCACTAGGTAAATCCTTTTCTACATTGATTGTTTCTGGGAAGCTCCTCTCAAACGGGAGTTAAGCACTAGGCCGCGTGGAGGCTTGGATAGAGGAGATAACCCTCCGAATCCTTGTCAAAACGTAACCCAAGAATTTTACGCACACTAGTGGAAAATGAGAGATTAGTGACCAGGAGACCAAAATTTTTGGTCACCACAGTTTTTTTGAAGGGATAAATGACCAAAATTGATAAATTTAAGTGAGATAACTAAAAAAGACCAAGATAAATGACCAAATTTGGTCACAGGATATCTAGACTAAAAATGACCACATAACAATTGGTCATTTATTTGGTCATTTATAGTTCACTCCGGCAATAAAAAAAATTCTCAATTGTTTTTCCCTCTCAAATCAATTGTTTCACCCATTTTTGGACATGGGAAGCCAATGAGCAAAGGCAAATTCTTAGAAGCTAGATCCAGAGGGAGGAAGAAAAAATGAAGGAGGATATCCTGAAGAGTCACCTCACATTGAAGGTAGCGGGTCTTCTGCTGCTTGCCATTGCATTAGTTGGAAGCATAAAGGAAACTGGGAAGGGAAGTGACACATTTGAACTCTCCTCCTTTACATTCCAATCACTAGTACAAAAGCACGGAAGCAACATGAACTAGACGTCACTGTATCCACGCCTGTCCGTCGCTGTATCCACGGCTAAAAAGCTGGACGTCGCTGTATCGACGGCTAAAGAGCTGGACGTCGCTGTATCGACGTCTAGCCGTCGCTATAGCGACGGCACCGTCAAGTTGACCTTTTATGCTAAATTATGTCAAAATTATGCTAAATTATGCTAAATAAATCTAACACTCAATAAAGGATCAACAACATAATATCTTGTTTTTATCGAAAAGGGAAATAGTAATGTTAATGCATGTGTGTGTAGAATGTTGTTTCATTAACCATGATGAATCCATTGGTTGGACTCAACTCTAGTGCATCACAACTTTAGGACCATAGGGATGGAAACCATAAACTAGTTTTTCTCATTAAAATGGAAGACGCTAGACTTGAGAAGGGTTATTGATCACACAATGGTAGCTAAGAGATGACAAAAAGAAAAAAAAGGGTATTTTCAAGCCAAAAAAATATAATTCTTTCAACATATGCATGATATATCTACACAAAATTATTACATGCCCTGAAGTTGCAACTATTAGCCCATATAAACCCCCATGCTGTAACCAGATAGAATTCAATTATGATATTCCAATGTATAAATTATAACTATAAACTTTTGATATCCGCCTCCAATGGTACATTATTTGATATCCCGCCTCCAATTTCGTTCCTTATGACAACCCCCGAACGCATTTGCATCTCCTCGTGAAGGTGAACGCAACCCCGAACGCATTTGCATCTCCTCAACCCAGGTGAACGCAGGTGAACGCATTTGATCACAACCCCCAAACGTATTTGCATCTCCTCAACCCAGGTGAACGCATGTGAACGCATTTGAGCTCGAGAAACCCCAGGTGAACATGTCTGGCCAGGTATGTCATTCAATGCTTCCACCTTTGAGTCCACCAAAACAATATGGGCGTACTTCTCTTTTCTCTCGGGTCTGAACTGAACGGTTGAGATAACTTAGGTTAATATGGTATTGGGCTTGGTACCAGCTCAATAATGAAGGTTTTCTAGGATG
>LPNX010794485.1:715141-743588 GCA_001517045.1 Pseudotsuga menziesii | reverse complement strand
AGCACTACCTCAGCCTCATCATGAGTTAAACAACGTCGTAAAAGGGAATCTACTCCATGGTGGTACAAAGTATTGTCCACTATGAGGTAGTTCTTGGAAACATGATGTAACCGATGTCACTCATCTCGTGAGAGGTGAGTAGGGGTCCTCTGCGTTTGCAAATATACTATGATATCACCGTACCATGGGTCAGCCGTTGAGATCAAGAAAATGTGTTCATCAATGAACGTATATTCACATACTGACTCCTCAGCCTCGCTCGGAAAATCCGATATGAGCTCTGCAAAGATTAAAGATTTCTTCTATTTTGCTGAAACAAACTCGAGATCAAACTCTTGCAGGATGACAATCCATTTATTATATTTTCCCCCAATCATCCTATGTGTGAGGACGAACTGAAATGGATTGACATGGGCAACAACCAAGGTTTGGCGAAGGAGAATATAATGTCTCAAACGCTGCACCGCATGTACGGTGGCCAAGGCAAGCTTCTCTACATGAGAATACCGAATCTCTGCGTCAATAAGGTTTCGGCTCAAATAATATATGACATGCTACTGGAGCTTCTCATCCTCTTGAACCAAAACCATCCCAATCGTCTCTAAAGATGCGGCCACATATAATAGGAAATCACGGCTATAATCCAGAGGACTAATCACCGAGGCCGATGCTAGGGCTCTCTTAAGTGCATCGAAGGACTCCTGGGCTTGCTCATCCCATTCAAAGGGAGTATCCTTCTTTAGGAGACGCATGAAACCTCTAGTCAAATTGGCGAAATTGACAACAAATCTTCATAGGAAGTTTTCCATGCCTTGCAAACACTGAAGATGATGAATATTTCGTGGGGGAGACAACTGAAGTATTGCCTCCACTTTCAAGGGATCAACTCTTATACCCTCTTTCGAAATGATAAATCCTAATAAACGACCTGATTTCACACAAAAGATGCACTTATGAGGGTTTAATCTAACAGCATAGTGCCAGCATCTTTCGAACACCAATCTCAAGTGATAAGAATGATGCATCCTCATACGAGAATGAGCAGCGAGGTCATCCAAAAATACTTCGATAATGGACTTGAGATCATGGAAAATCAAGGTCATCGCCCGCTGAAAGGTAGCTCCAACGTTTTTCAGGCTGAAAGGCATTTTCTGATACGCAAATGTTCCCCAAGGACAAATGAATGTCGTCTTATGTTGGTCCTCAGGCTTAATTTGAATATGATTATATCCAAAAAAACCGTCCATAAAGGAGAACACCTCGCTACCCGCACACTCATCCAAAATCTGATCTATAAACGGTGTGGGGAAGTTATCCTTATGACTGGCACGATTTAAATCACGGAAATCAGTGCATATATGGATCGCTCCTTGCTTCTTATCTACCGGAACGGGGTTTGAAACCCACTTCGTCAAGGGAATGGGATAGATGAAACCATCTTTCAATAGCTTCTCTATCTCTGCCTTTATGGCGGGTGCTTTCCTAGGATTTACCACGCGTAAACGCTGTCGAACAGGCTTCGCATTGGGGTAATTATTAATTTCATGTTCGACAATCCGAGGGTCAATCCCTGGCATCTCATCGTAACACCAAGCAAAAACATCATGGAATTCCTTGAACAGCTCAGTATACTCACGAATCTCATCTTGGGAACAATCGGCCCCAATGTATACATTCTCAATTGTACCAAGGTTGTGAGAAATGTTGATAGGCATAGTTGACGATATGTTTGCCATGTTTCCATCAGCCATATGACCAGGAGAGCTTAATGGAATCATGGGCCTACTAGCTTTCTGTCTAAGAATCTCCCTGTAATCCTCATGCTCCAACAGGTCAAGCTCTGGAAGGAAATATGATCTATGATGGATTTCCTCCCATGGTGGCTCAACTCCCGACATAGCCTCGATGATCACTTCATCTGAAGGGAAAACCGTATCAAGGAAATCGTGGGCATGAGAAGACTGTACTGCCCATGCTGGCAGCACATAGGGGTCTTCCTCCTGTGTCCGTGAAGAATAAGAACAAGGCTCTGCAGCAGATTGAAGATTAGCTTGGTAAGCAATCATGGCTGCAGGAAATGACACACTCATCTCAATAGCCTCACTCGAAGGACTTGATGAAGGAAGAATCCAAGGATCTCCCATATGATTTGTGTGAAAAGGCACCGATCTCGTAGACGTGGAAGCACCATTGAAACTAGCTCCTATCATGAGGACGGGTGCAGGACAACTAAAGGTTCCCATGAGGGAAGGATACATACCTACACCGACACTCCCAGTTGCCGGCTGGGAATGTTCAACTTTCGGAATCAAAGCTTCCGAAGATGCACTAACAGGCGGATTCTTGAATGACATCTGATCAATCGTCGCAATCTTCCCATTATGAGGAAAGCATACAACGCGAAATACGGAAGACGCAATGGCTTGCATACTATACATCCAATTCCTTCCCAGTAAGAGATTGTAGTCAAGGGGCGCATCAACCACCTCGAACTCTATCGCAACGGTCTTCCCCCCCAAACGGAATTTAAGAAAAGGAAGGATACCGTGTGGCCTAAACGATCTCCCATCAAAAGCAGTTAACATGGTCATAGACTTTGACAACTCAGGAGAACCAAGACCCTTCCAATAAGACAAAGACATCACAGAAGCAGCAGCACCCTCGTCAATTACAGTACACTTGACGATCATATTAAGACATTCTACATGCACCAAAAGGGACACATAGTAGGGCAAGCGAGGCTGATGTCCTACGGTTTCAAATTTGATCACTGAGGAAGAATCATCACCATTCACACCAAGAGCGGAAATCAAAGCCTTCCTTTATGATGGACAACTCTGAAGCACTTCCAATGCAGACATCGCACAAGGAGTATGACCCAAGTCCTCGACAAATGAATAGTTCTGGGCGGCTCGGGCATTTGGATTATTCCCCGAATGCTTAAGTACCCCCTTAGGAATGCGAGGTGCAGCTTCAGGTTTATCTGCAGGTTTCTCAATACGCAAAGGGGTTCCTGGTGGATCAGGTTCTTTTCCTGGGTTGGGTTGTGACGAAGTATAATCTTTCGCACGCGTCACAACTTTCGCGGCATGGACCATATTAATGCACCCACGACCACTAGTTTCAGGTGGATCTTCATCACTAGATTGATCATGGGACTTCAAGTTCATATTTTGGTTATGCGGTAAAGGGTTCGTTAACACAGCTGGGCCCTGTGCTATGAACTTCGAAGCTTCATCCATCCTAGGGCACAAGTAAGTGAGGTGATCGTCCTTACAAAGCTTGAAAGGAAACTTAACCTTACGCTTATTCTTCTTGTCCCCCCCAGCATTTTTATTGTTCTTGCCATTATTGTTGGCATTCTCATTTTTATTTCCACCCTTCTTATTATTGTTTTTACCCTTTTTTCTATTCCGTCCGGGTTGCTGGTTACCCTTCTGGTCAGACGATTGCATAGCAAGTACATTCGCCGTTTGGGCAGGCTGATACGAAGCCGTAGCTTGTCCCAAGGCAGATTGGTTGATTGACAACTGAGAAACTTGTTTCACAACCGAACCTGCAGGTTTCTTACTTGCACTACCCACACTTCCATTGGCATGTGGTCCAGGTTTTACCTTGGGATCAAAACTAGAACGAGGGGCATTAGGTATAATCTCATATAAAAAACCAGACTGAGCATAGATCAAGTCTAGTTCCTGCGCCCTAAAGATGGCTTGTTCCTCATTCTGCACTCCATATGTGGAAACATCCTTCGTGATATATGGCAATAAATATTTGAGGAACCACTCAAGAAGGAATTCCGGCGGTATAAAGGCTTTGATTAATCTCTTCTGTCTACGCCACTCCTGAATATGGTCAGAAATATGGGTGGCTTTGTCTTACCAAAATGTTGACAAGAGTTCAGTACCGACATCATATCATACTAGTAGCTGGAAGTGATTAAGGAAAGTCATCGCAAGGTCGTCGAACAAAGTAAAGGCACCCCTAGGTAACTCTATATGCCATTTCGCCACAGGCCCTGTAAGGGTGCTTTGAAATAGTCTCAAGCATACTGAGTCCTGATGCAATGAATTGGAAGAGCACCATAGGTGGAATGTTGTAACGTGTTCACTCGGATCCTCTCCTGGTTTTCCTTCGAACTTAGGTATGTTCGAAGGAAGCTTGGTAGGGACAGCCGGCCAAGCCGGGTCATGAGCCACAGGATCGTTCGTAAGTCTCGATAAGTCAAGTAAATTGAGTGTCGCGAGGAAAGGGAGCTTAGCATGATGAGGTTTAGGGACCGCTCCCTGGTTCATATAGGATTGATTAACACCATGACCTTGGCCATAGTGACCTCCTCCTATATGACCCATATAGGGTGGCGTGGAAGTCGCATAATGAGGTGGACCTTGACTAGTAGGAGCTACAAAGCCATAGTTGGGAGAGTAAGCAGGTTGTGAATACCCGCCTCCATAAGGTTGAGGGACCTGTCCATACTGTGCCCCATAGTAGGGTCCATAGGTCATGGGATGCGATGCCCCATGAGACACTCCATAGGTAGGTACGTACATTCCGAAAGTAGGTATATACATGCTGGAAGTAGGGATATATGTCGAGGAAGTAGCAACTTGACCTCTAGAAACGTGAAAATAACCTCCTGAAACTATGGGTGGTATGTAGGCTTGAGACACAATAGGTCTAGTAATCGCAGTACGGATCTGACTCGTAGCTACGTGATGACTCGAAGGACCATGAGAGTAAGGTGGAGGGTTTGCATTTGAAGAACTCGGAAGTGAGGACAAAGGAATATCTGTAAGAAGATATGTGCTAGTGCCTATCGTCACTCGTCTAGAACCTGGTATCACTATGGGATCACTGACTCTAGACCTAGAAGGTACATAAGATGTAGCTTCCACCGCTGGGATGGAAGGTGCAATGTGACTAGTATTCCCAAACCTCTCTGCAAGGTAAGGCATGGGAATGCCCCCAGGTATAGTGTTAGGATCAAAGTCGGATTCAACATGAAATGTCAAATCCTGCATAGGAAAACCAGTGGTAACATAACCACCATAGCTGGTGCTAGGAGGGTCAAAGTGAGTCTTGGCATCTTCTGGCATTCCATACCGGTATCGGGTCAATGGGGAATCTAGCCTAGTATGAGGAGGTCTATCATGTAAAGATCCTATTTGGGAAATAACGGGACCGATCTCAGCTAGGTCAGGTGAGGGATCATATGTAGGAGTAAGTTCCCCATCGTCAATACGAATAGGAGGAGGTGGGTCAGGAATAATATCTGAATGATCCTCCATGGTGTGTGAATCAATGTGTGACATAGTCCGCCTGGACCGACTAGGCCCCTCTCCCAAAGGAGGAGGAGAAGTGGAAGGCAGAAGTCCTGCTAATCGACGAGAACGGTGCAGAACCGCACCCGACTCCACAATGACTCAAAAAAAAAGCAAAGACTCTCTATTTACGTCAACCCTAGGCCAACTAGTGTGCACATAGCAATCACTATCAAATCTAAAGCCAAAAGCAAGCAAAAAAGGGCTGGATAAGTGAGCTCCCGAATGTGGCCAGTATGTCTCGCCTAGGAGAGGCTTGAGAGGCCCTTGTCACCATAAGCGGAGGTTCGAAACCAATTATTGTGGCCCTCAGCTTCAACGCATAAAGCGACTGTGCTGTCCGACCCCAACCTGGCCGGGACACATGCAGAATAACCTCTACACATACCCCCTCGATATCCTAGGTAAGGTCACTAAGGTCACCTCGATATAATCAACGCTCAGGCAGACATTCGCAGGCAGGATTGACCATATGGGCAGGGTAGCAAAGCCCGAAACTCCCGAAAGAGCCCCCAGATATGAATACAATCCTGGCTATATCGTCGGTGCTACACAGTTCTCGACCGGGGGTTATCCCAATAAACAACCGCTCACACTACCTAGTGCTTGACTCCCTTTTGAGAGGAGCTTCCTGAGAATGCTGGTTATATAAAGGATTTCACACACTCCCTGGACAGACACCTAGTTGTTGTAGTTTAGTGATCTTGGAGAATTAAATTTCAATGAACTATTCCAAGATCCTAAAACCTAAGCTTGTTGGTGCACCCTAGAAAAGAAAAGAGTGTAATTCATTTTATTTAGCTTTGATTTTAGTTTTTGGATTTATTACTCAAAAATAGGATATGATCGTGCAACTAATGGTGTTATGACGCAACAAGAAGTAAAATGCACACCTAACAATCAATTCAAATGCATTGTGTCCATGAAAACAGGGTATGCGTACTACGTGAATGCATAATTTCTTCTTCAAATGCTGAATGCAAATTTCCCTATATGAATTCCTAACTATTACTCCAAAGCAAATCTAGATCTAATGCAAGTACAATGCAAAATGCATAATGCAATGCATGATGATAAGCAAATATTTAGGATTTTTTGAAAATAAAGAGATACAAAAAGAAAGAGAATGATTCTAACCACCCCAGACTCTGCAAGCACACATAAACAGCATTCCAGCAAAGAACTAAGGAAAAAGGACTCTAATGAACTAATCTCAAACAAAAAATCAAAGATGCCATGATAAGAACTTTCCTAAAAGAAAAAATTTAGGCTAAAAAAATGTTTCTGGTCAGAAACAGAGGTATTAATAGACTCAGGTAGTGCCAAAGGAGACTCAGCAACTAACAGAATTCACCCAGCAATCCAATATCTTCCACAAAAAGGTAAAAAACCAGGGTATACGCGACTGTGCGAAGTGAACCCGCGTGTATACGCAGAAATCCCAAAGGAAACCGCGTGTATACGCGACTGTAATTAACAAACCCACGTACAGGAAGAAAAAGATGCAAAAATTCAAGGCAAACAGACAGGCTGAGACTAAATTCACACTAATCAGGATCTACCAGGCATACATGCCCCCATACCCGACATAGAAACAAGAGAGAGAGAGCACTTCAAATACATTGAATGCCAAAAGATCAACCCCCAAAGGACAATTACTAGGAACTCCCCAGTAGAGTCACCAATTCTGTTACGGAGAGAAATTCCTATGGCTTGGGGTACCACAACAGACAGCTAGACTCCAAAAATCAATCTTTCCCCAATATTCAATAGAAATAAAAACATCTAACACTAAAGGATCAAACCTCGTACCTTATTCCGGACGGTTGAAGTAGATCCCTGTTGAACTTTCCAATCTTCAGCTTGAATTTTTATAGCACGTCCTCAATGACAAGTAAACAATAAAAGCATACTATATTTCATGGTGTTAGATCTATTCTAGCATATATAATCAATAATGTATAAGCATTTGACATATTCCAATGGAAACAATATTCATTCAAATACACATTACTGGACAGGAAAAGATATTTATATTAGTATGAATCAGAGATTACAAGTGACAACCTCTAACAGCACGTCTGCGAACCGGAGAAACTGAATCCCCCACTTGGGCCTCCACCACCTCAATCCTCCATCACTTTGATAGCAAGCTTACTAGCAAAGGGAAAGCTTGGGAAGAACACAACAATGCTCCAAGGGACAAAGGGATGCAGACTCAAGAATAAGTTCTGGCAACAATGGACCATAGTTTCGGTACTCTCAATTCTCTCTTATGCTTTCAATGTCTCAATGGTTCCTTATATAGCTTTTCAAAGTGATACTGAAAGGTCGAATCCGTGCGATCTCAAGGCATATGGAAGGCCAGGAGTCATGTGAGTCGGATCCAAGACAAGGAATGCTCCAAAGGATTTTTGGATTATGTACACATCCCGATGTACACGACTATAGAGGGAATATCTGCGTATGTACGCGGTTATCGGGGAAAATGCCACATATATCATCTTTTCTAATGTTTTTAGGGATGGTCGATGATACATCAAAAGACAAAAAGTGGTCCATAAGGGCTAATGAGTCTGCAGCGGGACAGGGAAATGCCATACAATGTGTGATTCACCTAGTGTGGTGAAATCCGCTATAACACATCTACAGCAGCTATACTACTCCAAAATATACAAATATATAGGAAAATTTTCCCCAAGCAGACCATCAAATATCATGGTCATCAATGCACCTTTTGATTGTGATGAATATGGTAGTTACATCTTGCTAGAGAGGATTGGCAAATTTTCATCATTGTCAATGTATTAATGAACTTTCCAAATTAAGAATCCTGAAGATTATTTTACATGGAAGAGTCTTGGCCTCCTATTCACCATTTTGTTCAAGGTGATGAAGCCAGGGGAGGTTTTAGAATAATCCTTGACCACATTATCTACTGAATGAGCCTCAATGACATCACATAACTTTTCAATAATATATTTCACATAATACTTCCCATCAGTTTTTCTATACTTTCTTAAAACCCAACAGATTACTTTTAAAAGAATAGATGGAAGTTTTGGCTCTTGGTGTTATCTGTAAATATAAATCCATACCAGAAGATATCAATTGGCTATCATCATCCTCATCGTCCTTGCTAGATCCTTCAGGAATTAATCACATCAAATTATGTGCCACTTTAATATTTACCAGATCACCTATGTGCTCAAAAACATTATTCTAAAGTTGGAAAGTAAATTCCTTATTTGACATTAGCTCAGGTCCTATGGATTTTCAATCAATTTTATTCTTGGGGATCTGAATGTCAACCGGTTAAGAGGTCAGATAGTCCATCCACCATCGTTCTCAAGTATTTGATTTGAATTTAGTAATTTACTTCATGCATTTTAATAAACGATGAATGTCATTATGAAGAGATGAATTTCGTTGATTTAGTCCTTTAGAATTCTTATACATATCCACTCAAGGATTATCTCCTAGTTCACCAATTCCAAATCTGTGAAGTGTTACTATCGTCTCAATTCAAGCAGGCTTTTTAAAGTATAAATACCCATTTTGACTGACAAGAGCTAGGATTGTTGTACTGAGTAAATCGTTATTGCCCCCTATAAGGACTTCCGAAGCTAGGAACCAACAACCCCAGGTTTGTGGTGATAATGTAAATTCCATCAAAAATCTTTCACAGATTGTTCATGCTATTAGGGATGGATAACAATATACAGGTAGTGGTAGGGATGATAAGATAATATTCACTATCTACAGTCATTAGTGATGATAACAATATACAATGAATAGAAGCATACACAGTGTGTGTGAGGGAGAAAGACAGTTTTTATTTATTTAGTAAAATGCTTCACTTTCTATATTATAAGGTTTACATACATTTTACTTTAAAAAAAGGTGGTACATCTGCCACAGTCATAGTGAGCTGATAACTAGTCCTATCATCAATTAAAAATGAAGCCACACAAGGCCAATATGTAAAACCACCGTCAAGGGTACACAATTTAACATAGCACAAATCATAAACAAACTAGAGAGTCAAGATGGCCAAAGAAAATTTTCATGTCAAGCAGCTGCTGGGATAGTGCTAGCATTGGGGAAAGGGCCGTTGTTCTTGGGTGTTTCCCCCATCCATCTGCTGCGAGCTCTGGATTAACCAGAATTGATCCCCATCTGTCATTTCTCTGTTTAGGCTCCTTAGGTTGCTCTGACCTAGAAATAGCCAGTGGAATAGTTAGAAGCTTATGAAAGTGTGGGACTTCAGGGAGTTGAGGTGGTGGGACTTCTAGTTAGTCAATTTAGTTTTATAGCCTCCATATCAGTAGAACTAAAGAACTGAATGAGATTTGCTTGTAGGGATTACATTGAATAATAGTGGATATGAAAGGACATCTAGGATACTTTTGCAAACAACATATTAAAAATGATATACTAACATCTCACCTTTTGTGACTGCACTAGGATCCTCATAGAAGCCCACAATTATTGCCACATGTCCAGGCCTTGATTCTGTAGGAGGTCGTGCATGTGAAACGCCCCAGCGCCCTTTCTTCTGGATTATGCTTCTTAGGAAGGGGGCCCTAGGGTTTCCATCACTCTCTAGCTCAAAGAACTTGTCAGCACGCAAGCCATTTGCTATAAGACAACCAGAATATCAATGTGAAGGGAATCTAGATATTTGTAAGTACCAATTTATACAACACAAATGTAATGCAAATCCTATTGTCCACACTATAATGCGTAATATATAGATTATGACCTAATTGCTAACTGTTCATGTGATTAAATAGAAAGCTTTGGCCCTGAGGGCATAGCACATCTATAAGGAGGATACAAGGCAATCTCTGTCTGAGGATCTATATCTGATCAGATATGAATTGATGGTATCAACTTCTGTTGGGTTTTAAATATTTTCCTTGACATAATCCTTGTAACATCCTTACCTAAGTCTTACTACTCATTGAACAGAGTAGATTCAAAAACAATGAAAATGCAAAATCTGTTTTCAATAAACATGTCTTCAACTACCTAAATCAGAATGCATGTTCTCATGCTATGTAATAAATTAATAATAGCTTCAAAGAGTGTCCATACATAATTTGGTAATGGTAAAAAGAGCATGAACTTGTTCGTTATAGACAGATCACCAAGACACAAAATTATTAGCAGATTACCTATCCTAAACAGAGCAAATTATAGAATTACAGTGTGATAAAGCTGCAACACTGTCCTGTTCAGCAAATTGTTACATGTGGATTCATCACCCATTCAAATTGAAAGTTGTAGAAAGGTAGGTATGTAGCACACAGATTAAGAATACTCTGGACGATTATATCAAAAATTATTGAAATATGGCAGCTGAGGCAATGGTATGTGAATAGTTTCCATTGTAGTTGATTTTGACATAAAAGGATGTATAAAAAGAGGTGATCACCTGATGGAAGAAACAGAAAAAGGGTGAGAGACAGAGTATCCAAAAGTCGAGAAGTCGTTTTGCATAGTGGTTTTCTGAACTTAATGAAAATCTAAGATCCTTGTTAACAACCAAGGAAATCTCTGCATTGAATGCTTTTACAAATGCTCAGTTCAGTTACCAGCAACAAATTTGTGTTTTGGTGTTGATGGATATACTGTAAATGAATAGTTTATTTGTTATGAGTTATGTTTAAGTAGTTAAGCACTGTGCAAACAATATAGAAGCTCACTTTATGCACAGCTGCCAAATCAAGAACACGATAGCTAAGATGATCATTAATAATGTAGGTCAGAAATTCTGATTCTCAGTGGCCAGTTGATGAGCCTCGGCCCTCTGGGTATCATTTTATAGGCCCTGGATAACGACCGGCATTCTAGGCAATTTTCATCACAAAAAAATGTGTGTATAGACATAAAAACTAGATCTGGGACCTGGCTTGAGTCTGAACTTGTTTGGGAAAAGTTTGTGGATAATTGATATGAGAGGAGCTGGGATTATCCCTGCATCACTTGACTTTGAAGATTCCTGTTGATTGCTAGAAGTTGCAATACTTTGATTTGATTGAGAATCATTAGCATTCAAGGTTACTGCAGGATATGGGTTTGGCTGAATGCTTGCCTGTGTCTCTTGTAGAGGATCTTGTGAAGTCATAGGAAACACTCGGTTTGGATGGTTTGAGGAAAAAGGAAATGTGATTGGCATAGCATGACCAACAGTTGCAATAGGCATTGCCATTGCTGAACTTCATGGAGGCACACTTGTCATTTTTGTAGACATCGCACTAGCAGCCAAAAGCATGAGCACTTGAGCCTACATAAAACACCATATTTTATGTGACTTACTGATAATTGCAGGATTGAAACTAAGACAATACATGAGAAATTCAGAACTCACTAACATTACATCCACACTAGCTCTCTTTTACCTAATGGGATTCTTGACCACACATAACTTATCTAAAATATACTACAAGATGTGCTCAATGTTCATAAAGCAGGAATAAATACATATTGGCAATGGCTATAAAAGTTACAAACACAAAAAATACAAAATGAATACCTAAGAACTTGCGATGCATTGACATGAGGGTTGGTAAAAGTCGTATCGAACATACACACACATCAAATGGAAGGGGTTGGTTATTCTTAAGGCATAGTGCATGGCTATATTTAATTTTATCATTGCTCCAGGAAGGTCTGTGGAAAGTGTCTCTGAGAAAGATCCCAGTTTCAAGAGAGGACACATTTTGGATAGAGCAGACATCTAAAGATACTTCATTACTAACACTTTGTGAGCAGTTAGTTTTTTGTGTATTGAAGGATGGGCAATCAAGCATTTTGCTGAAAATATTGACATCCCTTTTGAGCATCCATGTCGGGGCACTACGAAAATCTGTGCTTTTTGTTCTTGATGGAAAAGAATGTGAAGATGATGCACTGTTTTCACTAAATTTGCTGCTTCAAGCAAGTTATGACAAGTCAAAGCAGGAAGAGCTGTTGGGGAAGCTAGGAGCTAGCTTTAAGCTTATAGAGTCTGTACTTGGAACTCTAAACTCAAGAAATGAGGTTAACTTATCTATTAAAGAGAATCTACTTACAAGTGCAACTGATATGGTGGAAGGCCTGCGAACGGATCCTAGTAAAGTCATTTTGCTTAAGTTTTATTTGGGGAACACTGAGGACTCATTGATGTTGAACCAATCCAACAAGTTCCGGGAATTTCTTGGAGGCAATGGTAACTTTTTTCCTTTAATTGATGCTTTGGATGGATGCCATAATGAGTCAGTGCATACGAAGGTGCTACAGCTGTTTGTTAATCTTTTAATAGGTGATCCGAGTTATATTAACTTGAAACACACCTTGCAAGAAAAGTTCTTATTGATGGATTCATCTTCTTTGGCTTCATGGCTGGAAAAAATGCTGCTAGGATATACTGCTCAATCAGCTGTAGGTATTTTCAAACATTCAACTTTTAACAATTTATATTTACAATTTGTTTTCTTAAATAAAATTTAAATTTTACCTAGACTATAAGCCTTTTATTATGGCCATACTGTAATTCATATATTAGACCTACTTAATCTGATGCTTTAATTTCTTATATATAATTTAAATCTGTTTGGTTGTAATTTTGTGTCATTTCATTTCATATGGTTTCTGCGCCATAATGTTCATTTTGGCCATACAGGGGAGCTATCACAGCTAGGAAATATCATTCTAGATATACTCTCTCAGCTTCAAACATTATACAAAGAGCATAGTGTTAAGGAAAGGGGTTGGTTATCAAGAGAATATCATTTTTATTTGAATCTGCACTTTGTATCCCTGCTCAATGTGTGTGTGAAGTTCCTTTATTTTTGGGCTCAGCCACGACTGTCCTGCATTAAGCAGTGCCCCCATATCAGGGTTAGCAGATAAAATGAATTAATCATAGCCTCATAAAAAGGCATGGAAGGCTAAGGTATAGTTCCTGGATAACTGGTAACAAGCAAACAGACCAGAGTTTGAGCTTTTGAGACCCAGTGAGAGTGACATCTAGTAATTAAATTATCTATGAATTGTGGCTTCCCTTTAGGGCCTGCTGTAGAGTAAGGGTTTGAATCAACACCCAAAATCACATAGATTTTCAAGTGCTATGAGAAAAATAATGTTTCAGTCAAGAAGGAATGAGGCATCATACTAGGAGATGGCTGCCCCCACACAGACCTGGCTTTATAGGCCATCAGTATTAGCAAGGCACCAAGTTGGCAAAAGGAACTTGCAACCCTGTGCTAAATTCTAACCATGTACCTAACAGCCTCAAGATAAAAATCAGGTGACTAGCACCTGAGAGACGCAAAACTCCATTCAGTTGGTTATTACCACCTCCGAAACAATCTCATTTGCAAGGGTGAACTTGACTGCACAACCCATACTCCAGAGAACACAATAAGTTTCCTCTCAATTTTTAGGTATAAACTCATGAATATTCTTAAGGTAAAATAATACATCAAACTTGATAATGAAATGTGGCTCAGGGTGAGGTTTGTGCCCTCTAAATAAATTTCAGAACTTATACCAAGGGGATTTTATGGAGATAGTTGCTTTCTTTCTCTCAAAATCCTTTTCAGTAGCAAACTCGGGTTTATAAATAACATTTACAAAGCTACCAAAGGTCACTTTAACTTGCATCCAGTCCCAAGCATCTCTGACAAGGAACATAAGGTACATATGGCTTGAGGCAAGCTTGTATGATAAACAGATATGCCTCGATCCTACAACTTGATGAGTACAACGTTCAAATTATGTTTGGTTTCATTATTCTTCTTTTATCAGTGTCCTATTTATGTTTTTACTACTCTTTGTTCCTGCTTGTTTAATTTGTCTTTACTAATTCTTTACATAATATGCGGGGGATTATGTAATATGCAGGGGATATCTTCCTTATTATCTATCAATACTGTCATTTAAGAAACCAATCTTTATAAGCTAAGTGGCTTCTCAAGCAATTTATTCCAGATTTCTTTATCTTTGTTCATTCTTGCAATAGATTACAATGGAAGCATTTATCAGCACTACAGAATTACACTAGAAAAAAGAATATTGAATTCAAATAATACAAGTGTTAAAACTCTTAATTAAGGCTACCAATTTCCATAAAAATAAAAAAAGGTACACCAAGACACTTACTATTGATGAGTATTTTCCAATCTTATTATCAGACCACCAAATTCACAGTATACCTGCAGATCCTCAACATGGTTAAAAGAATGTAATATATTGAACACTAATACCAGAGTTCTACAAAAGGCTTGTTACATCTACTTCAAAACATAATCCATCTAGGCAACATGCAAAAATACATTCTTAATTTGGAACCAACAAGAAAACACAAGGGGCACTAAGTCATGTCCAAAATAAAACATATGTTCAAATCAACTGGCTTACCAGGCAACAACAACATCCACTGTGTAGTGCTTACGAGAAGCTATAATCAGAAGGCTCTGTATAACATCCACCAACCAAGCTATCTGTTTAATCCACCTGCACATGTTACAAGAGAAGCATCCACATGCAAGGCAACATTCACTGATTAATAGCTTATATACTATATAAGAACATATACTGCAGTACAGACCACTGCTAATAAGACACAAATGCTGTAAAATCCTAGCTCTTTATTGTTTCCTTCATTAAGCACATACCCTAAAACAAATCTCCATTTGAAACCAAAACTATTCTACATAAATACATCACAAAAAGACTGGATGCATGAAAGGTAGAGCTGAATCATTGTAACCATAACCAACCAGTAAGGATTAAGAAAACTAATTAAAAAGGCTTGAGCTATGGATTAAAAAGGTGGAAGTCTGTTGCCTTTCACTCCTTGACCAAACACTAAGACCGGGGCCAAAAAAAAGCACAATCAAGTTGCTGTTTCCCTGGGAGGGTTAAATTTACTCTGTCATGATCTTCCCTTTCCTGCGTGAGATCCAATCCAACAAAAATAACCACAGCATCTACTTTAGCTACAATATCTATTGCTTCACCGAATTTAGCATTGGAAGAACAAGCCACATTTTCACACCCTTTGGAGAATGATATATTGCCAATGTAATTCCGAAGGGCTAGAAATGGAGTAACAGGATTGCAAGGGATGCCTACAAAGCCAAGAAAAGTCAATTCCATCAGTTAATCCAAAATTTAAGGTTTAAGAAATTTAATCCTGATTTAAACATTAAAAGCATGTGCAAACCTATATAATCGCCAAGCATTTCTTCTGTAGCATTTGCATTAGGTCCTATAACAGCTACATAATTAATTTGATTTTTCAGCAGTGGTAAGGTATTGCCAATGTTCTTGAGAAGCACGATTCCTTGTCTGGAGCCATCTAATGCTAGTTGTCAGTGTTCATTAGTACAGACATGGTCCGGTCCAAGATGACCATATTCTTGTTGTTTAGGATCACCATCAAAAATCCCAAGCCGCATTCGTATTGAGAGTAGATTGAAAAGGGCTTGATCAATCACTGATTCATGGAGCTTTCCTTTTTTAATTGCTGACATTGTGTTACAAAGAAAATAAGTTCCACAGTTGATGTCCATCCCTGAAATACAAAAAATTATACCAGAGGTTCCAAGGACATGAACAATCCATTTAGGAGCTACCTGTTGAAGAATTAGGAGCTAGAAATGTCCAAGAAGCATAAAATAGTAAAACAGTAACAATTATCTCAATATATGTTGTTCCATTTTTTTAAAAGCCCCCACGGATCAATTAGATATCTTTGCCAGCAAAGATGATGAAGTTGTAAGTTGATACATCTACCTGCTTTCAAAACATCTATGACTGCATCTTCTGCACATGTAGCATAGTGCTGGTCTTCATAAATGATTGCTACTGCATCATAGTCTCAAGTAATACACCTGGAAAGTTCCATTTTTGTCAAAACAATTACTGTTTGTGCAAAATTGTATTATTTTGCATGCTTCTTCAAGATGCAATAAACAAACAAGCACACAATCTATGTTGTCTAGAAATAAAAAATCATTAGACGTTCTAGAGTGTCACTGTCTTCAAGTAAGCAAATAATTTAGGGGATTCAAGAAGCATGCTCACCCTTCAAGGCCCCAGTCATGTCTTGTTATTTGTGTGAGAAGGTCATAGTTTGCACATACATGGACTCCATTTAGCTGATTATATGAGAACATCATACAACTAGCATGACCATCTTGCACACATCTCTGGAAAGGTGGTTCATATGTATCTTTCAAGTATTGCTCAGACACCTGATCAAAAAAGCGGATGAGTGATCTGAGTTATCTAGCTAAACAAAGGGTTTATTGTCAATATCAATCAAAATACTATACAAGATTAAAGTTTGAACTCATGCACTGCTCATTCACATATGATTATTTGCTAATGCTGCATTTTCAGGCAGTGGAAAGATCCAGAGCAGAGTTACCAAATATGGCAGTTTTTGCCACATTATTTACATGTATTTGGAAATATTGCATATTGTCCACTGTACAGAAGTTCTGCAACAGCACAACCTATTGTCCACTGTACAGAGGGTCTTTAGATACAATTGTATTACAACTGCACAACCTCTTGCATCTCCTATTAGAAGAGTGCTTTGATTTTACTTGCCATTTGGTTTGGTCCTAGAAATACCAAGCCTTCTCCATAGCTCATGTGCACAGGTATTTTCCTAGGAGTTCAGTTCAGAAAGGCCTGTTTCAGGTGGCAAGATCTTTGGGACAAGGACACTAGACATGGAAAAGTTGGATTGACCTTGCCCATGTTTGAATCCTATAAATTCTTTGCAATATATGCAGCTCTGGCTAAGATTGGCGACCACACAAATAGTATACAACCAAGCACAAGACTACATAAAGATCAAAAGGACGACATTTTCGTCCAGCTATACTTCAATAGCACAACCTCTCAGATTTCCTAATGGATGAGTGCTTTGATATTATTTGCACCTACGTTTGGTCCTAGAAATACCAAGCCTTCTCCATAGCTCATGTGAACAGATATTTTCCTGGGTGATTACCCCAAAATCGGCTGTTCTGGGGGCAAGATCTCTGGGATAAGAACTCTAGAACGTAGAAGAGTTGGGTTGACCTTGCATGTGAGTTTGAATCTTGCCAATTCATTGAAAAATATGAACCACAACAGTCTACGCTGGGTTTTTCATGGAGAATAAGTGATGGAAATTTAGTATTTACAGACCCAGTAATGTTTGCTGATAAAACATTCAAACTATCAACACAGATTATGTTGCTGAAATCAAATGGCGCCAATTATCAAACGGTGCTAAAATCAGGTCCATAACCAATTCTCTTATGGGCACAAGCAACATAGAAGCTATTTGTTCCATTTCTAGTTTCGACCACATACTTCAGCAGAGAAAAACAAACATTTCAAAATTATCCATTCAATATACATCTCAGTGACCACAAACTTGAAAATTGGTTAAAAAGGCTTAAGACATATTTTGACACTTAGATAAATGACCTAGAAAGAATTGCATTCATCAAATTAAATATCTAAAACACAGCCCCACTATGGTGAGACAGTTACTGACAACAAGAAGGTCAAAAACCTTCTGCTTAAGCACCTCTGACTGACCCAATAGGCTCTTGAAAAATAAATATTACCCTGTAAGTTGAGCAAAATCCAAAGAGAAAATTGGGCTGCTAAAGACTGGGCGTGACCTCTGTATGGACTGACAAGCTAAGACATAATCTCTTGTTGGACAATTAAGCTGGGCGTGACCTCCTTATGGGATGCCAAGCTAAGCCGTGACCTTATTGGACTGTTGTAGGGTGAATTGTGAGCCTATTGTTGAGTGCTGTGAGCATGAACTGTAACCTCTGCTGCTGGTTTAGGGCCACAAGGATGCCATGGACTGTCTTATGGGAGGAGGAATCTCTGTAGTGGTCCTTTGGCCCCTTGATATATCATTCTTGATGTGCATATTTATTTCATAGTAATGAAATAGAAAATGCCTATGCCAAAATACAAAAGCAAACAAATATATGAATACTATAAGACATACCGAGAGCAGGGTTCCCAATATAGTCTAGTGTTTGCATGAAGTGCCTTCTTTACTTCTTGCCTGTTTAGATATTGCTTTATTTTAATGTCTATGCAGAGGTCAATCTTATTGAATGTATGTTTAATCTGTCGAACACAAATAGAGATTAGACCTGACTCTTGGGATATAACAAAAAACCCATGAGAATAACTCATTGTTTCAATCTGAAATGCCCAATCTCTCAACAAAAAGATAATTTACGTTTCAAGAAATAAATGATTAGAATTGAAAACAATTATCTATTTGAAGTCATGCATGAATTTTGTTGAAAAGATTACCCTTCACTAGAAAGTATTCCAATGATCAATGATTAAGATTATTACCCATGATATAAACCTCACAAGGTTAACATGAAATAGATCATGCTTGACCTTTTGTAGTTAATGAATGCCACAATTACATAAACTTTAGGTAAACAAAATCTCTAAACCTTTGAATAAGCATGCTTGAATACAACTTGACAAGTGGAGTAATCCAACTCATGTACCCTATTGGAAATCTATGTCATAGATTTAAAAATATATTCCATGCCATCAACCAAAAGAGATGTTTGTGCCAACAACCAAGTAAATCACCATCCAGTTTGGTTGGAGATTCGGCAAATGGAAGTGAAAAGTGTGGTTTTTAAGGGTGATTTAGTTGAAAATGTCTATATGCAGCAAACAGAAGGTGGTATATTCAAGGAGGAAGTGTTAATTTTGTTGCTCCTAATACTGATGATGCTCTTGTTCTTGTAGCTTGCATTCTTATTATAAGGACATCCACAGGGTCCAGTTTGGGAGATGACTCCTTAAGACTCAAAATCTGCAAAGGCTATGCTGTTTTTATTGTTGAGAAAGTGAAAGCTACATATTCAGGGTGCTTAAATATCCAAGATGTTTGTGCAAGTATTCCATCCCTATTTCATTTGGAAGTTATTCTCATGGCTTTTTCAAAACACAAGAACACAGTCGGCTGTGTCATGTCTACTACAAATAAATTACACACAAAAAGCAAAAGAGTTATGGAATTTGAAGGCAGTCCTCCTTTCAAGTTTTATTTTCATACCTTCCAACTAGGTTGACCAACTTTGTCACCCATGAATATTTGATAGTATTGTCATGTTGGAGGCTATTTTTCAATAAGGTAGCAATGCTTATCAAGTCAGTTTCCAAAATCTTCTGTTAAACATATGAAATGCAAAACCTGCATTCGAGGTGGAACCTCCTCATGTGAAGACAGATTCCTTTATGTTTTGTGAAAAACAATACACATTTTAAACATCAATGCATTTATACAACTAACAGTTTGGACACATTGCATGGTAAAAATATGAATCTGTTAAACATACATAGCAATTTGGATACAAATAATCTTAATCTTAACCTTAACCTTAACCTTAATCTTAATCTTAACTTAATCTTAACTGGATATAAATACCTTAGCTTGGCAAAGCTTGGTCAATGCCTCAACATGTAGACTTTGAAGATCTTCCAAACTAGAAATCTCCAGCCCATCAAGATTCTCACTCTGCAGTATAAAGAAAATGCATGTCTATAGTTAGCTGGAAGAAAAAAACAACGTATCTGGTCATAAGAAAGAAACATTGTAATAATGCATGCATTTTACCTTATTGAGCTCCTCTCTATTTCAAGAATAGTTTAATATTCTCTACTAAACAGGGCCAACCACGTGAATATGGAAGCTCATATGGCCCCTCCCCCCACTCACATCACTCTCAATTCCCCATACCCAATGCACGTGCTTGGAAATAAATGATATTTTGTGTGAACATCGTAAGTTTCTTGTCTTAAAGGAATTACGTGCATTCGATCATTAATTAGTTTATAGCATTCATTAATTAACTCATTCATTGATTCATACATAGAAAAAATTAAATAGTTGAAGACATTACTCCATAATATCAAAAATAATATCCAAGGACAATGCATAAAAAAATAATGTAATAGTGTACTTGTTACAATCACTACTTTTTTTGGCACTTTTTTCTCTCGGCATATTCTCTAAGTGTGACATCCTCTTCTACCAATTGTGTTTTGTTTCCTATGCCCTCTGTAGCTGTCTATGATCGTGTTTGTCGACGGGTCGTGTGCTCACGATGTGTATGTGGCTGCTATAAGGTGCCAAGATGTACTGGAAAAATGAAGAACTATTAATTACTTGACGTGCTTTTAGTATTATAATTGTAAGTCCTTCATTAATAAAAAAACATTAGAGCGGTGCTTTGTACCTGGCAACTCATGGGTGACATGAATTTCATGCGTTTGATCTTCTGATGCTGCCTCAAGTTGCACATGAAGACCCTCTGCATTAAAACATCAACACTTACAACAATATAGTATTTGCAATTTAATATTTGAGAATTTAATCCATACTAGTCTTTTTTTAACAAAGGAATATTTATTACCTGGATTTCGATCAACATGAACTCCAATATCTCTTTCTCCTCCATCCTCCGCATTTTCTCTACTTTCGTTGTGCGGCTTAACACAAAGAGACTCAATATTTTATGTACTAGTTTATTAATGAATGTAAAACACAATGAATCAATCATAAATAGAATTTGTTTATTGTAGTTACCTGTTCGCAAGATGGATCACTGGAAGACTTTGCTTGGCTACCACAGCTGCTTCTTCGATGTTCAACAACACCTAAAAACCCGTGTTGGTAGCCGATCCTCATGTATTCCTCCGTTGGCAAATCGTGGAATCTTTGAGCCTGTAATTTTCAATTAGATCATCATTGTTGTTGTTATATCATCATGAAACAATTTTAAATGCAATCTATAATTTCTATACAATAAAATAATTATTGATCATACTTAAGATTCGTGCTTGTAGGTTGGAATATCCACCAGGGCCAAGCTTGTGTTTCCCATGTGTTTCTATTCTTGCTCGGGTGGCCTTCGACGTATCTGGTAGCCTATAAAAGTAATTTTAAATATGTTAAACATTGCAAAAAAATGGAAAATAAAGTGTAATAAACATATAATTGCATTGCCGAAAGTATTGCATACCTTCTAGCTGACTCGGGTACTGGCTTGCCCGCTATTTTCGCAGCTTTCTCCCTTGCATCATCTAGCAAGCCTTTCCACTCCCTTGTTGGAATCATCAGAGGGCGCTCATACATTGGATTAATTGCTAAGTTGTTTCGATATCCCTCCTGTACATAATGTAAATGTTGGCCATCTTTTTCGAGAACCTTTTTTTGGTTGAAGGTTTCGGCACCAAACAACCCAACCAAGCGAGAAATAAGCTCATGTTTCAAAACTTTACTCTGTCGGTTCCACCATGTCCGGATAGTGGGCCCAAACAGCTCTAAAGACCAATCATTAAGATGTTTATAAAAGACATCATTTCCTACAAAAACGAGTATGTGTTAATTAGTGTAAAAAGAATGATGCATAATTACATTCCAATAAAATTATAATATATAGTTAAAACATTTTGTCAATAGTACCTGGAATCTTCTCCATCTTGTAGGGAATGAGATCTTCATCCACCAAAAAAGTAGTCTCAAATGTTCCCATGCTAGTGACACGGAAAGATCCAGGAAATGCTGGGACGACAGCATCAAAGTCATGCTCTTCTCCATGTACTAGCCCTTGATCCTCGCTAGCACTCGCATGCCCCTGATCCTTGTCGACACTCTCATGTTCTGTCTAGGGTGTCTCATTTTGTGTTTTCGACTGGCCAGACGGAAACGATACATGATCAGTGGCGAAGGGGGTGTCATGCTCAATGGTATCAGCATGCCTCTCACCAGGGAAAAAATATTCCTGTAGAAACAAATAATATTTTAGTTACTCGTATACGAATAGGAAAAAAAATTGCATTTGGAATAGACTTATAATTAAAGAGTTTGCATCTTACATCCAAGCGCTTTACTTTAAGCAACACACGATCTATCTTTGCTTGAGTCTCATCCTGCATCATTTGCGGATCCGATATAAGCAGATTGACGACCTCCTGATTTAATTTTGTTTTTGCTTTTTGAACTGCATCCTGGATATTCTTTGAATTCTTGAGGTCAACATCGTCAAGAATGTGCCCCAAATCCATATCCTTCGGATCCGTCTATAGATAAGTATCATCCGACATAAAAATAGAAAACATTAATATCAATTTTAAATCATTAATATAATTAGATAACATAAATATGTATAAATACAGTTTCTGAAATTCACAACGTGCTATATACCTGCTCATGACCCGATGAGCGTGGCGTGTAGGGGGGTGTCGGCCTCCAAGCCTCCATTGGGGACTTGCCCCGATCAGCTGACTGCAACAAAGTAATTAAAAACATTAATTTCGAACTGAAACCAATACACAGGGAAAATCTTATTTAAAAACATATTTAAATATTGACCACGTTGATATCATAATTAAACAAATGTACTTTCTAAAGAAGCAGGTAAGTAAAAATGTGGTATATATACCTGTCGCCTGTAGGGGGGTGTCGGCCTCCTCGGCTCCATTGGGGACTTGCCCCGATCAGCTGACTGCAACAAAGTAATTAAAAACATTAATTTCGAACTGAAACCAATACACAGGGAAAATCTTATTTAAAAACATATTTAAATATTGACCACGTTGATATCATAATTAAACAAATGTACTTTCTAAAGAAGCAGGTAAGTAAAATTGTGGTATATATACCTGTCGCCTGTAGGGGGGTTTCGGCCTCTCTGGCTCCATTAGGGACTTTCCCCGATCAGTTGATAGCAACAAAAAGTAATTAAAAACATTAATTTATTACACAAAGGAAATCCAATCAATTAGCTAAAGGTTATCTGTCAGGCTATGCCATAGTGGTTAGAGCAGTGCATTGCCATGCAAACAGCTTAAGCTCAATCCTCAGCGAGCGTAAAACCCATGCATGTGTGAAGGGAGTTGTTTGACCTCTAGGACTTGGTTTCCCTCCATCATCAAAGGGACTTGGTTTCCATACTTGATCATACTTCTAGCACTCTCGAGTCTGTATTCTAAATGAATAATTAAGCTACTAATTTTATCTGTTTTTTCCTAATTTATCCTGTAAATTGGTTTTGCTAGTTTTGAATCATCTATAACAAGGATTATAGGGTTCGTAGAAGCTGATTATACTTCATATGGACAATCTGAATCTAATTAAAGTATCTTGTTTTGTAGTTAGCATTGCAGGTTCTCATTGTTGCTTGTCTATGTTCAGTTTGTGTTTTTGTCCCATTTTTTATGTTTCAACTATATGGATTCTTAAATATTTGTTATGGAGAGCCATCATTCAAAGGAAGCAGACCTTGGTTCAATGCAAGAGTACCTTATCTATATGGCTTTATTCAAATTCATTACTGGTAGGTTGGTTCTTGTATGGTCAAATTCTAGCTGAGTCAACTGATTGGAATATTGCCATAATTATCCAATTCACAAATTGCTTTGTTTTCTTTTTCCACAGGGAAGTTGGCTTCTTACGATATTTCCAGCTGAAACAATTACCGAATTTTCTTCTTGCATTACCTCTGTTGTTTCTTGGAATGTGCTCAATCATTGCATATGCAAAGCAAAATTATCATTCTCTTGTGTCATTGGGATTTCAAGTTTCTTATGTGGAGAAGGAGGCAGCTGCCGTGTTTTACTTTGTACAAAGGAGGAAACTATTCAACAAGACTGCTGTGAGCTAAGGGAAGAGCTCTCAAATCCATCTACATCCTCATCAATGTCCAAAGGTAAGAGATTTATCATTGTTTCATTTTGTCTGTAGAATTAAATTAGAGAAGGTTATTTTAAAATTAGGCCTCGATTTGAGAAAAAAATGGTGGCTTCATTACTTATCATTTGTTATAAGGGTTTTCCAACTTCTCTGTTGCTTGTATTTGGGAAAGAGATTGTATTGTTTATTGATGATCTATAAAACATAGAGTAATAATATTATCCATAAATCTTTATTGGATAAAGTGCGATGTACAAGAAGCTCATTGTGTTGTACAGACTAGTCTTGGTGCTTTGGCTATAGAATCCAATGGTAGATCATGGTGTAAGGTTTCGTAAGGCAAGCGATAAGGTTTTGATTAGCTTCTTACAGAGTTAAGAGCACTTTATCAATGTTTGAGAAAATTATTCTTAGTCCACAATAACCATAGAGGTATTGATATAGATTAAATAAAATAACAATGCACATAGATGGAAAAGATGAGCATTGAGCAGAACAAAGTTATCATACCAGATAAATGAAGGAGTAGAAACTCCTGTAGCTGGTGAGTTGCCTCAAATTTAGTAGATTAAATAAAAGCATGGTAAATCACATAGCAGAGTGGGGAGAGGCACCCAAACTAGATGCAGAGGAGAAGTCACAGCTTGATACACACTGCAAAGAACACAGACAGAGCTACCATAGAAGAAATGTTGGCCAGATAAATCAGAAATCAAGGACACACATTTGTGTAAAATATAGAAGAGATGTCCCTGAGGAAAGCGGAGGAGAATTAATTTTTAGAAATATCATACATATAGAATGTGAGAATCTTCAAAACATGCATTCTGACAGTGAATCCAGATGCCCCATATTGAAAGATATTGTGTTGTTTGTGAAAAACGAGGAGACCCATCCTAGGGCAGACATGTTAAAACAGTCGATTCTAGAGTTTATGCTGTTAATACATGCTACTACGAATCGATAACAGGTTTCCTTCAAAGTGTTAATGCTTATCTTTATTTCGACTTGAAGCTTAAAATCTCCCCATCGAGGGCAGCTAATCTAATGCCCCATGTTATCTAACCTCCACCCTACACAAGAAGGTATGGAAGAACACTATACATGTTCACCTTCAACACATGCTACATCTATCATAGGGTCCACATTGCATGGGTTCATAGCTGCCGATTATCTTAGTTATTTCCATGGGTTTCTAGTCAATCATAGTCGAGGGACAGTGGTTATTGACAGCCAGTTGTTACCAATAGCACTAAGTTACATAGCTTAGTTAGTAACAGCGAATAGTGGAACCTACCTACTGATCGATTATCTTTCCGCCTGCCTCCATATTGATTGGGAATGATCTTGCTGCCTTTAGTCCTTGGGATATAGAGTAACAACATGTTCCATTAGGCTGTTGGCATAGGGGAGGGAGGGAAATAATTAGTCACTTGCTTCCTTGTTGGGGAATGAGAGCGATGGATTGTACGGTACCCTATAAATTTCTAACCTCATGGTTTTTAATCGCTACCGCCCAAATACTTGACTAGCATTAAACTATCGGACTTGCTTGAATGAAACTACCTGATCTGCGTGAATGGCTCAACCTATCCCCATATTGAAATATATTGTGTTGTTTGTGAAAAACGAGGAGACCCATCCTAGGGCAGACATGTCCCTCAACCAGTACACCACCAAATGGGGTTTGGGGTTTCTAAGAATATTTTAGAGAAGCATAAGTATACGCATACAAGAGATATGCCCTATTTTTTCCAGACAGGTAAGACAAGGATGTGGTGTTCAATACAAAACAGTGGTATTTATTAGATCTTTGGAATATTATTATTTCTAAGAAATATTATTATACTGAATTGTTTCTACAGTGTAGTAGAGAAAACCTAGAATGCCTTGAAAACTCAAAGGTTTTAAGAAACAGTCTTGGAAGTAATTGATTGTCTGAAGATTGTTTTTTTTCAGTCATATAAAACGGGCAGAGGAACATGAGAAAAATCACAAACTCCAGCAAAAACTCGCAGATTCAATGGCTTCAAACTTACCCCAAATCCTCCACCTCCACCAGCGATTCCGTGACCTGTAGCTGCTCTTCTTCTTGCCTGCGTGCTCTTGGGAACCTATTTCTAACCAAACCCGTACCTATTCTCTCCAATTTAGATATGCTCAAGAAAAATGCAAAAACCGTCATCCATATTCTCCAAATACCAAATATTTCATCAAATGAAGTTCTCACATGCCCAAAAGACCATTAAATTTATCTTGGTTTCTTATATACTTCCCCAAAGAGGCCAACTCCATTTTTCCTTTTCAATCATTTTAAATATTATAAAGTCGAACTTTATAAATAATAATATCTTAGGACTTGTTGTCCAAGATTTTAATTAAAATGGCCCCCCTTTTTAAAATAATAAATCGACCCTCAAGTATAAAGTACAAATATAACATTATAATATAACATTAAAAATATTAATTATTATTAAAGTGACCTTTAATAATAATTAAACATCATAACTTAGTAAAAATACCTTATTTCTCCAACCCAACAAAATACTAGGTTCGACACTACCAATATATCTCAATCAGGTGCCTTGTTATAAAGAGTAACCATGCATGAATGAATCACTACAAATAGTAAGTATGAGAAGCTCAGTCCTGCATCTATGCAAAGGACAAAAACCTCTAATAGTAAGTATGAGAAGCTCAGTCCTGAATCTATGCAAAGGCCAAGAACCTCTTTCAACTCTGGAGAAGAATAAAACCATCAAATGACCAATTTTCTACCTCAAAGTCCCTCTATCCAATCCTATTAGCCTACGATGGTCGACTGATAAGATAATCCCACTAAAATACTAAAGCCTAGCTATAAGGGGACATTGCATATTTGTTTAATTATCAGAAAAAAAATCTTCATGATCTTTTCAATTTCTTTTTATATCCCTATTGTGTCAACTCAAAGTGTCTCTTGGTTGCTCTAAAAGGGGGCATACCTTTGTTGCTCGTGAAACAAAGATTCCATTTCTTTTGTTCTCTTTCACCTATAGGCTGTCCTTTGATGGAACAAACAAATATCTGCTAGAAACATTATGTCCTTCTAGATCCGCTTTCTTAGCGTGCCTAGTTTAAAGAATGTACAAAGGAGACATTTATAATTAATTACATTTGAAGCAGGTTTATGTGATGCCATTTTCTTCCTATGCGTAGGCAACTCTTCCACCTCTTATATCGATTTTTAACACCGTTGTATGTGTTCCATTCTATCATGGTTGTGTCTCTCAGTCATTAGGGTTTTCATTAATGTTCTTTATGGGCGCCTATTGATAATTCTCTTTGCGGGATTGACTGCTTTCTCTCAGCTACAAGGAATCCTCCTTAACTTTATGTTTCACTTTGTACATATCCACATGGAGGAGATTCCAGGTATTCCCTCCTATGTAATGAACTACAATTTGTTGGTTGCAGCCTCCCCCTAATATTTTCTCTTCTGTCTAACTTTGTCAATGTCCACTACTATGGAACGATCCTCCATGTGTTTCTCTATCTACATGGTCATTTTTACCCCATGCATTACATTTATGGTTGCATTAATAAGTTAGTATTGCAATCTGCTCAGTGAAAATCTACCATTTTATTCTTTCTCTCAAATGTGTGTCTAACTAGTGGACAATTTTGACTTTCTTGTTGATTTTTAGTTGAAATCTGGTGAATTTAAGTCACAAAATCTTGTAATTTTTGTTGTTTGTTGGACAATTTTAAATACAAAAATGAAATCATGTGACCCAAAAAGCCCAAACACCCACACTTTGTAAAATCTAGCAATATTTTTACAATTTTTGAAAATTCTGTAAAGATTCATATCCAAAAACTGATAAAACCCAAAAATAAAGAAAAAAACCTACCCTAGTTAAAAAAACTGGATTAATATTCTCTTGTCACCTACATTATAACGAGACCATGATAACATATTTAGTGGATATACATGGCGATGTCAATGATGAGGATGATGGTAATGATGATGATGAGGATGAGGATGAGGATGATGGCGATGTCAATGATGATGATGAGGAATATGATGGCAATGATGATGGTGATGATGATGGCAATGATGATGATGAGGATGAGGGCGATGTCGATGATGATGATGAGGATGAGGATGATGGCAATGATGATGATGAGGATAAGGATGAGGATGATGGCGATGTCGATGATGATGATGAGGAATATGATGGCAATGATGATGGTGATGATGATGGCAATGATGATGATGAGGATGATGGCGATGTCAATGATGATGATGAGGATGAGGATGATGGCAATGATGATGATGAGGATGAGGATGAGGATGATGGCAATGTCAATGATGATGATGAGGAATAGG
>LPNX010794485.1:651474-712273 GCA_001517045.1 Pseudotsuga menziesii | reverse complement strand
AATGTTATTGTTGATAACAAAAACAGGCCAAAGCGAGCAAGTAGATCTCATCTCTTTAAATGGATTGACACCATCCGCTGCCAAAGAAAGTCTAGCATTACAAGTTTCTTCTTTAAAGTGTGTCCATTTTTCCTCTATGTTTGTAAATGCAGAACCATCTGCGGGCATCCGAAGAATATCATCTCCACTTCTATTCCATGCATGGTAATCCATAAATTGTGATATGTTTTTGCACCTAAACAGTCGTTGCAAGTGTGGAATAATGGGAATATAATGAAGAACCTTACAAGACACATTTTTGGTTACTTGATCTGTTCAGTATCTACTGCTATGGCATATAGGGAATTCTGTTGCAAACTCATACTGATTATAATATAAAATATGATCATTAGGACATGCATCAATTGCTTGATAGTCCATTCCAACATAGTTCATGATATTTTTTAAATATCGGTATGTGCGAGGTAATTTATTTGATGGTGGTAACAAATATTCACCTATCAAACTGTTACAACAAATTTTAAAAAAATGGTTAGTATAAATATTTGAAGAGCATAATATTAACGACAACAAATACATCCTTATTATTTTTATGATGAAGTACGTATACCAATACAAATATTATAGCAACATAAATCAAATCATATATATGTGATCGATGAAACATATAATCACATACATACCTTAACACCAGCGTGATGGCTGTGTTTGAAAAACCATGCTTAACCTTCAAGTTCATTATCAGCAACACGTCAGAGAGAACACTTATGCGGGAGCCTTCAAAAAGCGGTTTGTATGCCTTCTCAAGTGTAGGTAAATAATGAAGATCTTCAAAGTCATCAATTGGAGGCACATGAGGTTGATCATTGTCCATTATAACATTAATTGCATCATTGATTAATGCATTTTCACCATCATCCTCAATTATGTTATCGTCATGATCATCGTCTAATTCCATGTCATCATTAACTTGATCATGATCAGTATTCGCAGGACCTGCATATTGGCGTTCCTCCTGCGCTAGTTGTTCTGTAATTGCCACATTCTCCATGTTCAAAACAGCCCTAGGAGGCCCTTGCTTTATAATTACAATTAAAACATCAAACAAAGAACGTTAGTCATGTCGATTAAGTAACAAAAATAAAAATGATACAATATACAATTACAAAAACTCACAATATAAAGACCGCATGATATATAATCATGAATTATATTGACTTACCAATGGATGATATTCATGCCCCCCCTCAACATGTCCATGTTATCTACAATGTTTTTTAGCTGTTCTGATCAGTAACCTTCTCGTATTAAAGCCCCTACATCGACTGCAAGGACAATAACATTTTCCATCACCCCTTCTTTCCACTCCATCCCACAACCTAGCAAGCAATTGTCGATTTTGTTCTGCCGGATCTTGATGACCTGTAACATTATTGTTACATGACATTTTATTACTCAAACCCTAAGAACAAAGTTCGAGAAAACCCAAGTATATGATGAGTCTTCTTTTCCACAAGGGTTAGAACCAAATCCAAAGAGCAAGACCAAAATCCAAGACCAAGTGGGAAGATCCCCACAAAAGCACAAGGCCAAAAAAAAACCCTTAGGAATTTTGCATTTCCTGTCCAAGAGATAAGTGCGAGACTGAGTGTGTGAGATAATGAACCTAGGTGTACATCTATTTATATGAGTGTGTGTAGGAAAATGAACCGACGCGTCGGATATGCGACGGTGCTTTCCATTTTAAATAATTAACCATTTAAGTGTATTTGATTAAATGATTGACCAATTTATGCACTATCGCTTAAGCGACGCTTATGAGGCTAGTCATCACTTAAGTGACGCTTATGACCACAATTTAAAAAAAAAAATTATCTTTGTGATTTTTGGTACAGTTAAAATAAGAAATCCACGCGGCGTTGGATTTTGGATCGAAATGTAGTAGTGGGAGGGCCATTATGAGTCCAACATCAATGACATGAAAATCATAACATAGTTCTGGAATGATGTAAATGTAGTAACCATCGGACTGACTCAAAAGTACTGGCACAAAGACTGTGTTGACTGCAGAGGTAAAACTTCTTCAAATTCCCTTTGAATATCGGGCGGCTTGACAAAAGACTTGGTAGCATGACTGAATAGGACAAACACAAAATGTGATTGTGGACAATGCATTCTTCTGAAAGAATCAGAGGAGTGGTATGACTCATGAAAGTGGATCATCACGAAGATCAGCTAAATACCCAATTGACTGACATGATGTGCAGACAAGTGCCATGTTCAAAGGTAATGACAAACTACTTCCATTTATTTGCAAAAATAATTCCCTTCCCATTTCCCCCATCATGATCGATGAGTGCCTCTTTTCAGTTTTTTGAGTTCAAAGAGGGTAAAAAACACTCGATATAGCTTGTCGGAAGACAAGTCCAAACTCATATTTTTTACAAATCTGAGAGAGGAGGGGTTTGTTCCCAAAACGGGTCTCTTAATGTTTAATTTAATGAGTCCAATAAAAGAAAACTCAGTATCGTTCATGTTTAGAGAGTCTAAACGATTACAGAAGAAGACTCTAGTGGGGTCATTTTTCATATGATTTAGTCTCTAAGGCCCGAAAAAGTGTAAAATCATACCTTAGAGAACTATTCCAGTCATGATTGGCTAGAGTGTTCCTTTTTCGTAAAAAGTCTATCTGAACTGAAAAAGAGATAACCTACCGTCGGAGAGATGACCCTTCAAATACTTTAACGACTGTGAAGAAGACAATATCGCTCGACGATATTTTCGTATTTAGGGAGCCTAAAAAGAGTTTAAAGAAGACTCCATTAGAATTTTTCATGTTTTGAATCCAGAGCACTAAAAAGTAATAAACTAAGCTCAAACCAGTTTTCATGTTTTAACCAGAGCATGAAAAATGAAAAGTAATCTCAACCCTATCTTACTATTTTTAACGACATCAATGATCAGTTGAAAGAATGCTTGAAGATTGGTTTCATTTTTGTGAAAGCTCGAAATCAATGGGTAAACTATGCTTTAAAAATCCCATTAACATGATATACAAAGGTTGGAATCTTTCCCCCAACAATATTGCTAGCGAAGCTTAACTGTAGCATGGTTGCTAGTGGCTCGACATGCCCCCAAGCTTCGTTTCATTAGATGATTCTTCTTCCATACCCAACCTGAAAACATGGTTACTAATGTGAAAATGTTTGCCAGGGGGGTAAGAAGTGTTAGAATAATCAACCCATAGTTAGCTACCTTAGACATTAATTAATCCAATTTTTGTCTTATTTGCTTAGTTTCCATATTCCACCTTATGTAAGTTGTCCTCCACACATCCAAAGTGGTCAAACTTGCTAAATTTGAGTCATGGAGTGCTTGGGAAACCACTTGGAATCAAATCTACTTTATTCCTAGCCTTCCTAGTGCATGTCTATTTTTTTCTGCTTCATTGCTTGCTTTTTCTGAGTTTTAAGGAAATTGGGAAAGTTTGACTAGGTGAAGTTAACTTGTTTTTTTTCCTCATCATCCTCCACTCTTTTCTCCTATGAAAAGCATGTATGAGTTTTCCTTCCACCATCTATTAGCTTGCCTAATTGTTTTTTCCAATTCGTCAGCTCCTAGACAAATTTGGAAACTGCTTTATGCACCTATGGGGGATTTTCTTAGATTTAGTAAGCCTGCTTTTGACCAAATTTGAATGGAATCCTTATGCATTAGAATCTCTCATGTAATTATTTATTGTGGTAGCCTATGACTTCACAGGGTTTCCTATTGTACACTTATTCAATACAGATTAGTGTTCTGCCATGGTAAGGATTAATCTTGACCATGGTAAGTTCAGCAATGTATTGTATGTTCCAGGTCTTGCCTCTAACCTCTTATCAGTGTATCAGATGACCCACACAGGGTATCCAAAGAAGTTCATATTCTCCCCTGATGAATTTGAGATCACAGAGATGTCAAGTGGTAAATTCATTGCAAAAGGAGTTGCAAATCACACTTCGAAGGTATACATGTTCTCACACTTCCTACCCTACTCAAACCCCTCTGCTCTTCTGATTCATGCTAATGAGGCAAGTAAGATTTGGCATGAAATATTTAGCCACCTCAATTACAAGTATCTTTCTGATCTTAGTGAAAAATAAATGGTCATAGGGTTACCAAAGATTAAGTTTTCCAAAGGAGTCTGTCAAGGTTGCATCTTAGGAAAACACCCAGAGCATAAATTTGAGAAAGCTAGTCATGAGAGAACCTATGCACCTCTTGAGTTGATCCACAGTGATGTTGCTAGCCCATTTCCTCATATGTCAATGAGTCAGGACAAATATGCATTTACATTCATAGATGACTTTTCCAGGTACTGCTAGGTTTACTTCCTGAAACACAAGTCTAAAGTTTTTGGCCTCTTCAAAGTCTTTAAGGCTTTGGTTGAAAACCAGTCTGGGAGGAAACTCAAGGTCCTCAGATCTGACAATGGTGGTGAGTATGTAAATTTTGAGTTCATTCAATATTATGCATATGTAGGTATTTATATGCATCATTCTATCCCTTACACACCACAGCAGAATGGTGTTGCTGAGAGGAAGAATAGATCACTGAAAGAGATGGCAACATGCATGATGGAGGCTAAGACTTTGGCACCAAAGTTTTGGGCTGAAGCTATAAACTGTGCAGCCTATATCTAGAATAGGGTGCCTCATAAACAGCTTGATGGTATGACTCCTTTCGAAGCATGGAGTGGGCACAATCCAAATGTGACCCATTTCAGGATTTTGGCTCAAGGGCTTGGGCTAGAATTCCAACAGAAAAGAGGAAGGCTTTGCAGCCCCAAATCCAAGAGTGTCTATTTTTTGGGTAATATAAAGATTCAAAAGGGTACAAGCTGATCAATTTGAGAACAAACAAATCCTTCATTGAAAGGAGTGTTCAGTTCCAAGAAGAGCCCCTAGCGGTAGTGGAAGTTGGAGAATCCTCTTCACCACCAGAACCACTTATTGTAAGTGAAGAGATAGTTGCACTTGCTGATTCTGATATGTCTGATAATTATTATTTAATTTCAGATCCTAATAGTCCTACAAGACCAAAATGGGCATCAAAGACCATTCATGCTGCTAGAGAACTAGCTGGAAATCCCAATGATCCTAGGAGGACTAGATCTCAGTTTGAGAGTGCTCTGTGCATGAAAGATCCTATGTTTGCTGAGAAATGCTATCTGATGGTTGAATCAGACCCATATACATATGAATATGTAGAAAATGATCCAATATGGCAAACATCCATGAAAGAAGAGTTCAGCTCACTCCAGAAGAACAACACTTGGGAGTTGGTTGATCTTCCCCTAGGGAGGAAGCTAGTTCAGTGTAATTGGCTTTACAAAACCAAATTTGATGCTGATGGTTCACTGTTGAAATACAAGGCTATATTGGTAGCAAATTTATACTCACAAGTACATGGCATAGACTACAATGAGACCTTTGCACCAGTGGCAAAGATGGAATCCATCAGGCTAGCCTTAGCCATTGAAGCTTCAAAGCAGTGGGAGGTACATCACATGGATGTGAAGTGTGCTTTCCTGAATGGAGATCTCACTGAATATATTTACATGCAGCAGCCTCAATTATTTTCTACTAATCCATCTCTTGTGTGCAGGCTAAAGAATTCATTGTATGGGCTTAAGCAAGCCCCCAGGGCTTGGTATGCCAAGATTGATAGCTTTATGCTATCACTGAATTTTGTTCGATGCAAGTCAGATCCAAATGTCTATTTGAAGCTTATTCATGGATCATTAATGATCATTTTTTTTTATTTTGATGACCTCTCATTACAAGAAGCTCAAAGGATGAAATTGCTTCCTTGAAGGATGCAATGAACCATGCCTTCTCAATGACTGATTTGGGATTATTGAGCCAATTCTTGGGGCTCGAGATTGCTCAAAACAAAGATGGGATCAAAGTACATTAGTCCAAGTATGCCTTGTATTTTTTGAACAAATTCAACATGAAGGATTGCAAGCCAAGCAAGACTCCTTTCCTTTCAGGAGTTAAGCTTGAAGAAGATAATTCTTCACATATGGTAAACAATACATTGTATAGGAAATTGATTGGATGTTTGCTGTATCTTACACATACTTGACCTGATATTTATTATGCAGTAAGTGTGGCTTGAAGATACATGGATCAGCCTCATGAGATCCATTGGAGAGCAGCCAAAAGGATCCTTAACTTTGTTCAGGGAACAATGCCTCATGGGATCTTCTATAAAGCTAAATCTGATCTTGATTTGATTGGGTTTACTGACAGTGATTGGGAAGGTGACAACACAGATTGAAATTCAACATTAGGATATGTGTTCATGCTTAATGAAGTTCCAATCAGCTGTTCAAGCAAGAAACAGAGTGCCATTTCACTCTCATCTACAGAAGCAACGTACAAAGGAGTTGTAAATGCAGCAACTCAATGTTTATGGTTGCAGGGGTTACTTGGTGAGTGTGGCTTTGAATCAGAATAATAAACTACTATCTATTGTGATAATAAGAGTACCATTCAAATATGCAATGATCCATTTCAGAGACAGAGAACCAAACACATTGAGATCCATATGCACTGCATCAGACAGCTTGTGCATGATGGCACCATTCACCTACTCTTCTGTTTTCATCTTCGGAACAAGTAGTAGATATCTTCACCAAAGTTTTTTTTGAGAAGACATTCAGCAATATCAAATCACTTCTGGGGATTTCTGATCATGCTATGAAGCATGAGTGATGACAAGATTTTCAAATTTTGTTTTACTCTCCATGTTTAAGGGAGGATTTTTCCCACTAGGTTTTTGCCTCTTTCCTTGGTTAAATGGACATGCAGTATGTAAAGGGTGACTAATCCTTGTTTCTAGGCCCTATAATTTTTTGATATTTTACTCATAATTCAGGCTTAAAGGGGGGTGTTATAATAATCAACTCATAGTTAGCTACCTTAGACATTAATTAATCCAATTTTTGTCTTATTTGCCTAGTTTCCATATTCCACCTTATGCAAGTTGTCCTCCACACCTCCAAAGTGGTCAAAATTGCTAAATTTGAGTCATGGATCTCTTGGGAAACCACTTGGAATCATTTTTTTTATTCTTGGCCTTCCTAGCACATGCCTACTTTTTCTTCTTTATTGCCTGCTTTTTCTGAGTTTTAAGGCAATTGGGAAAGTTTGACTAGGTGAAGTTAACTTGTTTTTTGTCCTCATCATCCTCCACTCTTTTCTCCTATGAAAAGCATGTATGATTTGTCCTTCCACCATCTATTATCTTGCCTGATTGATTTTTCCAATTCATGAGCTCCTAGACAGATTTGGAAACTGCTTTATGCACCTATGGGGGATTTCCTTAGATTTAGTAAGCCTGCTTTTGACCAAATTCGAATGGCATCCTTATGCATTCAAATATCTCATGTAATTATTTATTGTGGAAGCCTATGACTTCATAGGGTTGGCTATTGTACACTTATTCAATACATATTAGTGTTCTTCTCCATATTCAGTCTCCTTTGTGAGTAATTTGCATGTGTAATTGGCAATTGTTGTGAGTGTAATTGTTCTAACACCTGGGTTCAATTTCCATAAGAAGAACAAGAATCAGGCAGGTGAAAAGAAGGTTCAAGTTCTAACACTAAAGTGAAGACTCGACTCAAGGGAAGGGGATCTGTTTCATTTTTACACAAGCTTGAAACAGGAGGTAACTATGCTTGGAACATGATTTCATTTTTATGCAAGATTGAAACCAAAAGGTAAACTATGCTTAAGGAGATCCATTTCATTTTTTAACGAGATTGACATAGAATTGGAACTTTTCTTAGAGCCATCTGTTTCATTTTTTTATGAGCTTGACACAGAATGGGAACTATGCTTGCGACATGGTTTCATTTTTATGCAAGCTTGAAACCAAAAGGGTAAACTATGCTTAAGGAGTGGTTTTATTTTTTAATGAGATTGAAACCAAAATTAAACTATGCTCTCAATATGGTTTTATTTTTATGCAAGTTTGTAACCAAAAGGTAAACTATGTTTAAGGAGTGATTTTATTTTTTAACGAGCTTGAAACCAAAAGTAAACTATGCTCTCCACATGGTTTCATTTTTATGCAAGCTTGAAACCAAAAGGTAAACTATGCTTAAGGAGTGGTTTTATTTTTTAATGAGCTTGAAACCAAAAGTAAACTATGCTCTCAAACCTATTCCTATCCAACATGATATCCAGAGGTTGGTAGGTTTCCCCCATTACATAAATGCTAGTGGCTTAGCTCCATTATGATGTCCATAGACTAGAGCCATGCCCCCCATTTTAACTATGATGGGAAGAAGCTAACTAGAATAAGGGGAAGGAATCACAAGAAGATGAGGCACATTCAGGGTATTCTGATTACTGGGAGTCACACGATGGTCAGGTGTAACAAAGGAAATCTGATCAATGGTCACAATCTTCCCATCATCAGGAAAATGTATAACTCTAAAGAGTGTGGACACTACGACTTTCATGGTGTAAAAATAATCAAGTCCAAGGAGAAGATTAAATATAAAGGACCTTGGACCACCATAACATCAATACAGATAGTTTTCTCTCTTAAAGTAATAGGTAAATAAGGAAGGGTCCCTAAAGGTGCAGTAGGTCTGTGATTAAAATACAGTATCTGATCGGTGGTTGGCACAACCTGAGGAGAACCTAAATCTTTCCAAGCAGTTGAGAATAGAATACCAATAGAAGCCCCTTTGTCAACAATAGTGTGAAGTATCCACCTAGCAGTAACATTCACAACTATCTAGAAAGGAGCACTCGAATGAAGATGAGACTCTGTTAGGTTACTCTAGTCAAAGGAAATAACCTCACTACTCGGAGAGGGTTCTATCGAAACAGACAAAATTTCCTCTTGTCGAGAACAATTAGAATGAAGCATAAAAGCTTCAGCAGGATTAAGTTCATTCTCTACTGGAAGAGAAGAACAAGATGAATATTTGGTCAAAGAGACTACTTTAGTCTTAACACTCTCTGATGAAAGAGCGATATTGGATGGAAATGACACCGACTCAACCACTTTACTCTCTGAAGGAAGAGTGGGATCAATTATAGATGAAACTGAATTGATCACTTGGTCAACCAACAAGGAATCGAGGGATAACTTACTATCATTTGTTGGAATCACCCGTTGATGATCAGTAATATTTTCCAACCAATGCAAAGCTTCATCCATGCTTGGACAAAGAAAATTACGATACATGGCCTTGCATATCAAACAAGGATATAAGACTTTACCCTTACGACCTTTTACCAATGGGTCATTGGTTGAGGGAGTATCATCAACATGATGATCAGAGGTTGATGACACAGACGGTTTGTACCTTTTAGACCACTCTTCTTGTACACGGGAGAGACCAGGACACTCCTTAAGAAGGTGGTCCCCCTTGCAAAGCTTACAATGGAACTTGGATTTTTTGGGTGTTCTCTTAGAATGATCACCATCAAGAGAAGATGGTTTCTGATTTTTCTCTTTCTTATCCTCCTTCTTTCTACCCTTCCCTTTCTTCTTCTTCTTACCCACATGACTACTAACCATAGAGCTTTGGTCAAGTGAAGAATAAGAAAGGGATGAAGCAACAACCTATGAAGAAGGAGAGGGATTAGGTTGAGGTCAATCCTCTCCTAGAGGAGAGGTGACATTTGAGACAATAGGTGTAACAGGAATTAACGGATTTAAAATCCAGACCGGTAATCCTATAGTTAATCCAGGAAGATTTAGAGTGGCAATAAAGGGAGGACCAATACCTTCACTTGGAGGGAATACGAAAGGTACACCTTGGAAAGGGACCTCTTGAGTGGTAGTCCCAGATGAGGATGCCATCTATAAACTCTGTAATAACCCCCTAACTACCACACACAAGCAAGTACTACTCAAACTAAAAGAAACAAGCAAACATGTGAAAGGAGTGGATAAGAGTCAGGAACCTCATAGGACAGGCCAAAAGGATAACTCAGATGGTCTAAGGATTCCTAAAAAGGGTCTCCCGATATACACTAGGTACATGGGAGCTAAAATCGGTAGTAGTGCTATCTAATGCATAACCATACACAAGGGGCCTTTCGATATACAATCGAGTACGTGAAGTACATTTCTATATACCTCAAGAGTACGTGAAAGGCCATTTGATATATCGATGGTACATGGAATAATTGCATGAGTCCTAGGATGTAATGCAGACAAACACTTAACAACTCCCAAACACGTCTCTAACGTATCACTCAAATTGCTAAAAGTTTTAACCTAGTACTACCGTTAATTTTGTCTTGTGCGTTTAGGTGGAACCATGGAGTGAAAAATTGAAATTAAAGAAGCTGCACACTGATCTATATGATAATGCAAGTTTTCCTCTTCAATGAAATTCTACCTAAGAGAGGGAGAGAGATTTACTTTTCATCCAAAAAATGCACACCCAAATGCAAATGCAATTCTATCTTTTCAAACGAAAAGGGAAATATCAATGCACCCCAACAATCTTCAAGGCAAATGAAAAAGAGATCTAGAGAACATCGAACATAAATAAACCAAAGATGTTTCCTATCTTTTCATGCTTGAAAAAGACGCATAAAAACTTAATGGAAAGATTATTTCCCTAACGTTTCCAAACAAATCTAACTCTAATGCATGCAAAGTTGAAAATATATGTTTTTTATCGATGAAATTAAGATCTAGAATTTCAAACAATCATGGACAAAAAAAGAAGAAAATCATTCAACAAATTTGTGAATAAAGAAAAAGAGAGAGAAAACTAAAACTTCTCTTTGAAACAGACAAGGAAACAAAGAACCAACCTTTCCTACCAAGCACTCAAAAAAATCAGCATGGGGAAGGAAACAAAAATCACCCCAAGCAAAGAAAGACTCGAAACAAGTCCAAAAAAAACCAAAGCCTACACATCAAAATGAAATGTATATTTCCTATTCCAATGAATAATATCTACAGAAAAGAGAAAGAGGTTTCAAGCAAATAAAATAATGAAAACTCCAATGCAAGAAACATAAACTCTCTTTGAATGCAAAGTGAATATAACAATCAAAGTGAATGCAGAATACACAATTCATGGCCCCTAAAAAATACACTTCATTTTCATCAAAAAGTAAGCCAAAAAACACACAAAAATCAAAATACAAAGTCTGGAACAGGGCCTACCTAGCACCACGCAAATGAAGCTGCTGACATGCGGTTTTGAGGTAGAATCGCTCCTTGCTCACTGGATTCAACCGGTGGCACTGTGTATGGCTAACTTGACTCAGGCCATGGTGCCGCTTCTTGCCAATAGAACATGTGTGGTTCCCTATATAAATCCAAAACATAAAGGAGAACGACAGATCAAGTCAGAAAAAGACTAGATCAAGGTAAAAACAAATAGATTGAGAATAAAAAAGAACATAAAAGGTCAAATTTATTCGGATCTAGACAGATCTAGAAGTTTCAAACAAAAATCCACTGAGTCAGATAACAGATCTGACTGAAGAGAGTTGGAGAAGGAGCCTGGATTCAGACAAGAGTTGAAAGAGTGAGGAAGATCAGACCAACTGATACATATATTCATTCCCCAGTGGAGTCACTAGATTTGTTAGTAGGAATATTTCACCTTCTGGGGATAGAAGTTGTTCCTTTGGTCTGAATGGTTTAGATCCAGAACGAATAGATGACAAAGGATGAAGACCCTCCCTGGATATCGTAGATACCTGGAATGTCTACTTCGATAGTAAACCTGTGTACCTGTAATCAGATTAAACAAACAAACACATCAAAGCTATGAGAACATAATCTATTAATCCATGTCAGTGACTAAGGAATCCAACAACATTTACATGTGAAATCAAACAACAATAGTAAAGTGGGACGGAAATCAACTTTGCATTAATATTAAAATGGAGAAGTTTACAACCAATTAATCCTTAGTGCTGACATGTATCTCCATGAAACCAAACATTTCATCCCCATAAGATCCAACTTTGCTCTCTATGCTCTCCAATGCCTTGGACCAAGTGGTCAATCCAACAACATAACAGTGCTTCAATGGTTCTCCCCCTCAACCATGGACATGAGCTTGTATTTATGAGGCTCAATGGATAGGAATGGTTGAGATATTTTTGGATGAGTTGGCCTCTAAGATCCTAGGATGAGGGATCTTGAGCTCAACTGACCCACAATGATAGGGATAAGGGAGGACATGAGGCTCATGATCTAGAAGCCTCAAGAATCTTCTATTTTTCCCATTTTACCCAGGGTACTACTTTTCTCCCTCTATGACAGAGTGGTTCAGGTAAGAACCGCTTATGGACCAAGGGCTATAAGCGGTGGCACCACTTATGGTAAACATGATATAGGCGGTGCGAGGAAGGTACCGCTCATGGATAACAAGGAAAGCGTGTTACTGAGTGTTTTCATGAAATGTTGAAAAAAAACATGGGTTTTCACTCCAAGTGCTGGGATCAAGGGAAAGTATGTAAGTCAAAGGTCTTATCACATGGTGGTGACAGGATTTTGGTATAACAATTGTTTCTCATCAATGGCTTCCAACAGGTTATTGTAAGTTGTCTCTTGAACCCCCATTGGTTGATAAAGTGATCATTCCAGTTCTAACCTCTATCGATCCCACTCTTCTATTGAAGAGTGAAATTGAAGTGGCTAATCCAATTCCATCCATAGTTGATCCCACTCTTCCTTTGAAGGGCGAAGTTAAAGTGGTTGATTAGTTTTCTTCTTCGGTCAATCCAACTCTTCCTTCCAAGAGTGAATTCCCAAGTGGTTAATCTAGATTCATCCATGATTGATCCCACTCTTCCTTTGAAGGGTGAAGTTAAAGTGGTCAAGTTGATGTCATCTCCACCCAATCCCTCTCTTCCAAATGAGAGTGAAAACCATTCATCTAAATTTTTTGTAGTTAGCTTTGATTGTTCTATGCAAGAATAAGTTTTGTCTCTTTCGACAGAACTGTCTCTGAGTAGTGAGGTTATTTCCTTTGACTAGAGTAACCTAATAGAATATCATCTTCATTCGAGTGTTTCTTTCTAAATAGCTGTGCGAGTTGCCTCTAAGAGTATACTTCACATGATTGTTGACGAAGGTGCTTCTGTTACCATTCTATCCTCTACTACTTGGACAGCCATAGGTTCTCGTCAACTTGTGCCAGCTACCAATCAGATATTGGATTTTAATCAAATATCCATAGAGCCTTTAGGGATCCTTCCTCAGCTGCCTATTACTTTGGAAGGAAAAACTGTCTGCATCGATGTTATGGTAGTCCAAGGTCCTTGAGATTTCAATCTACTCCTTGGACGTGATTATGTTTATGCCATGAAAGCTGTAGTTTCCACACTCTTTCGAGTGATGTATTTTCCCCATTATGGGAAGATTGTGACCGTTGATCAGTTTTCCTTTGTTAAACCTGATTATCATGTGACTCCTAGTCATCAGAATTCCCTGAATGTCCCATGTGTTCTTATGGCTCTTTCCCCTTCTAATTAACTTCTTCCCATCATATGTAAAATTGGGGGCATGGCTCCAGCCTTTGGACTTCATACTGGAGTTAATTTTCTACCTTCTTATGTAAGGGGGAAACCCACCAACCTCTAGACATCATGTTGGCTTAGAACTTGTTGTGAGCATAGTTCCCATTCTGTGTCAATCTCGTTAAAAAATGAAATAGATGCCTCTGAGAATAGTTCATTTTCTATGTCAATCTTGTTTAAAAATGAAATAGATCTCCTCAAGCATAGTTTACCTTTTGGTTTCAAGATTGCATAAAAATAAAACCATTCTTGAGCATAGTTCATTTTCTATTTCAAGCTCGTTAAAAATGAAGTAGGTTTCCTTAAGCATAGTTTACCTTTTGGTTTCAAGCTTGCATACAAATGAAACCATGTTCAAAGCATAGTTACCTTCCATTTCAAGCTTGTGTAAAAATGAAAAATATCCCCTTCCCTTGAGTCAAGTATTCACTTTAGTGTTAGAACTTGAACCTTCTTTTCACCTGCCCAATTCTCGTTCTTCCTACCCCCCTGGTGAACATTTTCACATTAGTAACCAGGTTTTTAGGTTGGGTATGGAAGAAGAATCATCAAATGAAATGAAGCTTGGGGGCATGTTGAGCTACTAGCAACCATGCTAGGGGCAAGCTTCTCTAGAAATCATGCTGGTGGCAAGCTTCCAACCTCTATATATCATGTTAATAGGATTTTTTCAAGCATATTTTACCCATTGGTTTCGAGCATGCATAAAAATGAAACCAATATTCGAGCATTCTTTCAACTAATCTTCGAGCTTGTTAAAAATAGTAAGATGGTGTTGAGCTTAATTTTCATTTTTTGTGCTCTGGTTAAAACATGAAATTACTCTTTCATGCTCTGGATTTAAACATGAAAAAGTCTAATAGAGTCTTCTTTAAGCTCTTTTCGGACTCTTAAAATGTGAAAAGATAGTCGAGTACTTGTCTTCTTAATACTTGTGAAATTATTTGAAGAGTCGTCTCTCCGATGGCAATTTATCTCTTTTCTGGTTCGAATAGACTATTTATGAAAAAAGAACACTCCAACCAATCATGACTGGAAGATTTATCTAAGGTATTATTTTATACTTTTTCAAGCCTTAGGGACTAAATCGTACGAAAAAGAACCCTTTGGAGTTTTTGTTAGTTTGTTCAGACTCTCTAAACATGAACTACATTGAGTTTTCTTTCATTGGACTCGTTAAATTAAACAATGAAAGACCCTTTTTTGGAAATAGACCCCTCCTCTCTCAGGTTCGTAAAACATATGAGTTTGGACTTGTCTTCAGGCGAGCTACAATGAGTGTTTATTACCCTCTTTGAACTAATAAAAATGAAAAGAGGCACTCATAAATCATGATGGGAAATTAAGGGAAGGGAATCATTTTGAAAATAAATGGCATTTTGTTGTTACCTTTGAACATGGCACTTGTCTGCATTTCATTCAGTTAATTGGGTATTCAGCTTGTTTTCTAGTCGATCCACTTTCATGAGTCATGCCACTCCTTTGAGTCTCTCAAATATTGCATTGTATTTTGTCGCATCGTGTTCCTCCTCGTCAAGTCAATGCTGCCAAGTCTTTGGTCATGCTGCCTTATGTTCAAAAGGGAAACTATTTTGAGAGTTTACACCTGCAGTCAAAACAACGTTTTTGAATCAGTTACTTTTGAGTCAGGCCTATGGTTACATTAGCTAGAAAATTCCATAAATTTGTTCCAAGTTTCGTGTCATCGATGTGGGATTCATCATGGCCCTCCTTCGACGAGACTATTCCTGTTGACGTCAACTCATCATCCAGGAGTTAGTCTTAGAAACAAGTTTAGTACCTTGAGATCTATATGCCCTAATGAAAGATTCTCTCGCTTTCGACATAGGTTCACATCACTGACCTTTGATTGAAAGATTCAACTAAGTGTTCAACATCAAATCATCTATTCGGAATTAGTAGATTGTACTAGGGTACCTTGGGAATCATTCACATTAATGGTGATCTCCCTCGCACTTGTTAACGGTTCATATCATTGACCGATAATCAAGTGGTTTCTACCATGTTCGACTTCAAACCATTGTAATCACATGGATAGAATCATAGGTAGTGGAAGACGAGATGAAGACCCTGGGTATTTGTTAAGCACTCATAGCTTTCTCCCTAGGTTGTGATGGAGTATTTGTATGAGTCCTAGCATGGATCCACATTTGTATGTTCATGGTTGTGCTCAGATTTGCATCTATATGACATAGATCTACATTGTATGTCTGGTAGCTATGTCCAAATTTGAGTCTTTTTCACATGGATCTACGATGTATTTTGGTAGCCATGAATTTTTTGTATACCACATGGATATGTGTTTTATTGGTCGGCATCCATGTTGTGAGTCATTTTGGACATGTATCAAAATGTGCTATAGACAGTTGGTGATGTTTGAGAAGTTCCTACCTTTGTACCTTTTCCTCGACACTATACCTTATTCTTTCAACATATATTGCCTATCATTTACCTCTAGCCATTATTCTTTGGGGGGAATATGTGTTATACCAAAATATAGTCATCCTCATGTTATGAGATAGGTATCCCCTTGAATACTCCAATCCCTCAAAGTTTCCCTAGAGAAATGAAGGAATAAATTAACCCCTTGAAATTTTTCCCTCTTTTGAGTTAGTAACGCTCTTTCCCCATTGACCAAAACAATTACCCAAGAACCAAAGAGCCAGCACTGCTCCTGATACATGAGAAAAGAGAGGTTCCATCGTTGTTTCCCTTACTACCAAAAGCGATGCCCCTTTATCACCGCCTATTTTCTTCTTTGGAAATGCGGTGCTCGAGTTTTGAAGGCAAAAAGAGAAGGTTCGAGAGGATTCTCGAAGCTTGCCTATGTGGAGCCTCATCCCTATGGTTTAGGACCAGCTAGAGTTCGAGATCCTTCCTTTTAGGATCTAATATCCACCTCACCCATGATATCCTCAACCATATCTATCCTCCCATGCCTTTAAATACTAGCTATCCCCCATGGGACAAAGGAGGAAGAATTGTGTTGCATACCCCAACTCTGTCAAAATCATTCTTGAGTCTTTGGAGGAAAGGTGAATTTAGAGGCAAGGAGCCATTGGAAAGAACTCTTAACACCAAGGCATGAAGATTGTAGTCTCTACAATCATTTATTAATAAATAATGTCTTTTCTTTCCCATATTTATTGTTTCATGTGTTTATATTTATTGATTCCTTGGTCACAAGCATATATATAGTTGATTATATTGTATGCTATCATGTTTTCTTTGTTGTCTTCCATATTTTATAGGTTCTTATGCGAGGATAGTGAGGAAAACCTTTGAGAGAAGTATCATGGAATTCCATTCAAGTGATTAACTAGATCTAGGGAGAGTCTAGCATTCTGTGTTTTTGTTTTGTTCTAGATATGAACCATTCAGACTAGGGAACCAACTCTTGTCTGCAAGAGGTGTGTATTTCTGGCTAACACCCAGCTTGTCATGCTTCTAGTCATAGGTCAAGACCAGATCTCCTTCATTGAAGGAATGGGGTTGGACACTCCTATCATATTGGACTTTCATTCTTCATTTGTGTGCCTCATTAGCTAAGGCAGCATCACGTCGAGTTTCATCAACTTTATTTAGGTACAAGAATATTTCTTCGTCTATGGTAGTGTTGGGTAGTAGTTCCACAGCCAATTTCAAAGAAGGGATTTCACATTCTATAGGGATGGTAGCTTCTAGTTCGTATACTAATTGAAAATGTGTAAATCCAGTGGAAGTTTTGATAGTAGTCCTATAGACCCAAAGTGCAGAGAAAAGCTGTAAATGCTAGTTCGATTTGGCTTTCCCTACCATCCACTGAAGCATCATTTTTAATACTTTATTTATCTCCTCAACTTGGCCATTCGCCTGGGGATAGTATGGTGTATATTTATCATGATGAAACCCTAATTTTATACTAAGCTCTGCCATCATCTTATTTTGAAAGTGTCACCCATGATCGGTCACAATGGCCCTAGGAATCCCAAATATAGCAATGACATGATTGAATAGAAATAATGAAGTCGTCTTACCATATTTGGCATATGTGGGCATTGCCTCAGACCATTTTGTAAAATAGTCAAAATCCACAATGATGTAGCCATGCCCCCAGGCTGAGGTAAGTCTACAGTGCATGAAGTTTATGCCCCACTTTTCAAAGAGGCCAACTGCTACTACGGGATGGAGCAAAGCAGGATGTGTGCGTTCTTGGAAGTAAACATTTGATGTGGTGGGAATTTCTTGACTATTTCAATACAATATTCGAAAATAGAAGGCCAGAAGTACCTTGCACATAGGATTTTCTGGGCAGTAGCCAACCCAGAAAGATGACCACCACAAGCTCTAGTATGGAAATCATTAAGGACGATCTCAGCCTCTTCATGTCTAAGGCAACGTCGTAGGATAGAATCAACACCATGACAGTATAGGGTATCATTCAAGATAAGGTAACTTTTAGCTTGGTGGTGAACATGCCGACATTCATCTCGGGAGGTGGTAGGATGGTATCGTAAGTTTTCGAGGTACAAAACGATGTCCCCATACCATGGATAAGTCGTACTAATGAGAAACAATGATTCATCAGGTAAGGAATCAGAGGGCTCTATATTCTCAGTAGTATGGGGAAGGTAAAATATAAGCTCTGCAAAGACAAGGGACTTCTTAGAAGTACTCTTGGTGAATTCTAGGTCAAACTCTTGGAGGATCACAATCCAATGTCAGTATTTTCCCCCAAGCACCTGAAGTGTCAGAACGTAGTACATGGGGTTGAAATCCATGTAAACAGTAGTGGTGCAGAGCAAAATATAATGACGAAACTTTTGGACTGCAATGACTATGGCTAGAGTGAGTTTCTCCACATGTGAGTATCAAGTTTCAGAATCCAAAAGACTCTTACTTGCGTAATAAATCACATGTTCTTGGTTGTGTTCATCTATTTGAACGAGGACCATGCATATCATAGACAAGGATCTAACAACATACAAGGAATAATCCTTATCATAATTGGGTGGTTGCAACACCGGTGCATGGGTAAGTGCATGTTTAAGATTATCAAATGCGCACTGCGCTAAATCATCCCAAATGAAAAAGGTATCTTTCTTGAGCAACCTCATGAAACCGTGTGTAATTTCTACCTAATTATAGACAAAATGACGTAAAAAAATTTCCTTCCCTTGCAAACTTTGGAGTTCAGTAACATTGGTGGGAGTGAGCAAGGCCAAGATAGCTTCAATTTTCAAATGATCGATACAGATGCCATCTTTGGAAACAATAAAACTAAGAATTCAAACATCTTCGACACAAAAAACACATTTATGGGAATTTATGCGAATGTTAAAATGATGACATCGAAGAAACAAAGATCTCAGATGATCGACATGGATATCCCGCTGCTTAGAATGAGCAGGCAAGTCATCTAGACAGGGTTCCACAACATGTTTAATGTCATGAATATCATATGACATGGCATGTTGGAATGTCACACCAACATTTTTTAAACTGAATGGTAGTTTATGATAAGCAAAAGTACCCCAAGGGAAAATGAATTCCATCTTGCGTTGATCTGATGGGAGGATCTTGATTTGATTATAGCCAGAAAATCCATGCATAAAGGAGAAAATAATGCTTTTGGTGTAGTTATTGATGATTTGATCGATATAGGGAGTGGGAAAGTTGTCTTTTGGACAAGCTCGATTCAGGTCCCTAAAATCGATACAAACCCTAATAGTACCCTGATTTTTATTCACAGGGACTATGTTGGACACCCATTTAGTTAGTGGTACGGGCTAGATGAAACCAACTTTTAGAAGTTTTTCAACTTCTTCTTTAATAGTAGCTTCTTTTTCAAGATGAACATGTAGTAGTTTCTGGCGTACGGGCTGGCCATCAAGATAAGTTTTGATTTCATGGAAAAATATAGGGGGATCAATCCCAGGAATTTCTTCATATGTCCATTTTAAGAAATGTCAGAATTCTTTGAAAAGAGTCGTGTATGTTTGGATTTATTCAGGGGAAGAGTTATGTCCTATGGAAATGTTCTCGAAAACACCCAGTTTCACCAATATTTCGACTGGTATAGTCTTGTTAATGTTGCATAAATTCCCTTCAGAATCGACGCTGCGAGTGAGCATCAGAGACTAATGGTTGAGGACTCTATCAGATGAAACCGTGGAGGAAAATTGGTTTTCTACCATATGTCAAGGGGAAGGAAAGAAGATCTGTGATGATAATCTTCCCAAGGAATCTCATCTAATGACATAAATTTCATGATAGACTCATCTATAGGAAGTGTGTGTGAAAGACAATCCAGAGATGGGGAGGGGTGTTCAAGCTAATATGGCATGTGATAACGGTCTGAGGTCACCAAGAAATGATCATTGATGGTGGGATCATTGGTATCTTGGATTGCATTGTACGTCTCTTCGAAAGGGGAAAAGAATGAGGATTCATCAACAATTGATTTTCCTTTGTCTATATGAGAGCTAGAAATCATATTAATGGATGTAGTTCACAAATCAAGAGGACGGTCAGATGAAGGAAAGACTCCCATAAGTAAAGAATCTTTGATGAGACCTACTCCAATGTCTTGATACTATGGGGTATTAAAGAGTGAAATGTTGTTTTCATCATTTGTAACTAGTCAACAATAACAATATTTCCTTGGAATAGGAACTGGATGACCCGAAAAATAGTCGATGCTATAGCTTGCATAGCATAACACCACTTACGACATAGGAGTAAGTTGTAATCCAAAGGAGCATCAATGACTTCGATATGAATGGAGACTGAATTTTCCCCCAGTTCAACATCAATGGTAGGTAGTAATCCATAGGGTTGAAAGGCATGACCATCAAAATCCTTAAGAGTGGTACGTGAATGGTTGATTTCCAGAGATCCAATGGCTCTCCAGCAAGATAAAGACATAACTGATGTAGAGGCACCCTCGTCTAAAACGATACGACGAATAGTCTTTCCAGCAATCTTTGTAGCGATCTGGAAAGCTAACTGATGTGAAAGTCTCATCTTGAAATCATCTAGTTTGAAAGTGATGATATTACTATTCTCGGGATCCATAGCTCCAAGAGCAGTAAGCAAATTGTTTCATTGAGTTGGGTAGGTTTGAAGCACCTATAAATATGACATAGCGTAGGGCCCAAATATTCAACATTATTATAGTATTGGGTGGCATGAGCATTAGGATTGATTATGGACTTATGTAGAGTGCCCTTTGGTGGACAAAAAATTGCTTCAGGTATAGGTTTTTTAATATGAAGACCATTATTAGTAGGAGGTGTGGAAATTGAGGGTTTTTCAGATGGAATATCATCAGGTTTCTTTTTCGGAGGAGGTTCATAACTGTGTGCTCTTGTATTCAAGTTCACCATTTCACTAGACATCATATGAACTTCATCAATGGAGGAAGAAGTTTCGTTCAAGGAATTATGATCAATTAACTACTGTTGGGAATGGAAAGGATCTTTTAAAATGACTGGGGTGGGTGAAGATTTTAAAAATTTACCAACTTCCTCAAGATGAGAACATTCTTTTGTAAAATGATCACCTCCACATATTAAACAAGGGTACTTCACCTTTATATTTCCTTTTGAATTATTACCTGTATTCTTTGTTTTATTTCCTTCATGTTGGCTGTCAGGTTTTTTAGATTTATTTTTCCCTTTTTTCTTCCCGCCTAAAGATTCAGTGGATTGAACTGCATTTACTTCAGTGGAAGCAATAGGAGAGGATGCAGTTTTGGTAGGTGGTGCTTATGGATTGGATGGAGCGGCAATTTGTTTCTTAGAGGATTTAGCCATTGTTTGTGTCTAAACTCAACCAAGTATGCCATTAGCAGGTGGTTTAGTTGTAGGTCTAGATGGATAAGTTGTAGGTCGAGGAGCATGTAGAATCAGGTCATACAAAGTACCTGACTGGGAATAAACCAACTCTATGTATTGAGCATGGCTAATAGATTTATCCTTAGTCACAGTGCCTCCCATGGCGACATCTCTAGAAATAGGTGGTAGTAAATACTTTGTAAACCAATCAGCTAGCAACTGATCAGGAATAGGGGCCTTAATCAACCTTCGTCAAAAAGAGTGTTGTGGTAATTCTATGTACCACTTTGTGGCAATACCAGTGAGGGTTATTTGAAAAAGGCGTAGACGAATTGAACTATCCATTAAAGAATTGGATGAACACCATAAGTGAAATTTCATCACGTGGTTTTTTGGATCTTCACAAGGTTTACCATCAAACTTAGGTATATCAAAAGGCATCTTTATAAGAATGGTGGACCAAGAGGGGTCATGATGAATTGGGTCATTTATCAGTCTTGACAAGTCTAGCAAATCCAAAGTGGCCAGAAATGGTAATTGTTGATTTGGTTGCAGATACTGGCAATACTGATAGGGCATTTGCTAACTAGTAGGACCATATGCATATTGATAGATGGATATAGATGATGCCCCCAAAGCATGTTGGTTTCCATAATTTCCATGGGGAGGTGGGACCCTCAAGGGAGGGGGTCCTCTAGAAGGTGTTGGTGGTGGTGGTGGTCCTCCTCATCTAGGTGGTGGTGAGGGTCTGCCTATGTGAGGTGGTGGTGGCGGTCCTTCTCCTCTAGATGGTGGTGGTGGTCCTCCTCCTCCATATGGTGGTGGTGGTCCTCTGCCTCCAGATGATGGTGGTGGTCCTTCACTGCTAGGTGGTGGTGGTGGTCTACCAAATGGTCCACCAGGTCCTCCAGGACCTCCAAGTCCTCTAGGTCGTCGAGGTGGTTCTCCAGGGGGAGGTCCACCGTATCCTTCAGTAGTATTAACAAAAGTCCCTCCATATGATGGGATATTTGACCAATTTGGTTGTCCCCAAGGTACAAAAGAATTTATAGGGTAAGGCATTCCAGGATAAATAGCCGTTGGAAGTGGTTGTTGGTAAAATTGANGGGGGGGAAGGAACAACATGGATATTGGTGGGGGGTGTCACTACTATAGGTTGTGCTACAGCTACAACTTATCCTAAACTAGCCATAGTTCCACTAACAGGTAATGTAACTTGCGCCGGGGGTTGCCCCTCGGCATGAGAGTTTATTGACATGGCTTGATTTTAGGATTTCCCCCCAACCATGACAGGTATGGAAGGTCTAGTAATAGGTATAGGATGTGACACTATAGGGTTGTGGTTTAGACCTGGATTACCTTGAAATGGAATTTCTTCAATAGGTCCTAACACTTGAGATAGTGAACGATATCCTTCAAGCCATGGATTACGAGAAGTCTCACCATAAGTTGGGTGGCCATTAGAAGAAGGTTTAATTTCAGCTTTAGGGAAAGGATCTATATCACGGGGTAATTGTCTCGGCAAAGTTTCATGATAGGACACAGGTGGAGGAATAATTCTTTCTACTCTCTTTGAAAATTTACGAGCTCGATCGAGAGATGCATTAATTCTTCTCTGTTCCTCCTCTCCCAAGGGAGGATTTCCTAGTGAAGGTATAATAACCCTGAATTCAACAATATATTGGCCCATACAAGTCCTCCAAAAAGAAGCATCTGGACCATAATCAAGTTGGGTGGAAGTATCGCCATGGCCTTCGAACAGTGGATGTACAAAACCATCAGTTGTAGGAGGAAATTGGACCAAAGGATTCGTGTAAATAGTGAAATATTCTCTGGTTTCACTAGCTAAGGTAGTTCCTAAGAGACCATTAGTAGAAGCTGGTTGTTCCATGGTTACTCCTTCTTGTCCTTCCATGGTAGGAGGAGAGTCGGAAGATACACCCTGCAATCTGCGAGATTGATGTCTCACAAGTTGCTCAACCATGGTGGTGGCTGAAGTTACCTAATCTAGGTCAAAAAGGGATCAAAAGCACGCAAACAAAACCTACTCAGAGCTAAAGGTCACAAGTAGACTTAAGTGATAGTAGGAGTTTATAATAGCATGTCTCTCACCAGGATTGTCAAGTAGGTGCAACTTGCAATACACCTCAGGGGTATGTGCGCAGTAGTCTCCCCAAATGCTATTTTCGATGTATTTATCCACACAAGATGTCCAAATGGATTTTCTCAGATAGTCAGGGTATCCTAGTGGTGTCTCCCAATATACTCAAGGTATGTGTGAGCTCAAATCAGTAGTAGTGCTATCTAATGCACAATCGTACACAAGGAGCCTTCCGATATACAATCGAGTATGTGGAGTACCTTTCTATATACCCCAAGGGTATGTTAAAGGTCGTTCAATATACCGATGGTATGTGGAATAACTGCGTGAGTCTCAGGATGTAATGTGGACAAATAACGACAGCTCCTACACTTAACGACACCCGAACACATCTCTAACCTATCACTCAACTTTCTATACAATTTTTAGACCTAAAGTTACCATTAATTTTATCTGGATGATTAGGTGGATGTTTTTGTAATGTTATCTCCAATGATGCATAGTAATCTAAATGTAATGCACTTTTCAACTTCGATGAGAACTAACAATGGCAAGGAAGGAAGCTTTGCTTTTCTTTTCAACAATATACCAATAGAAAGTTGTTTTCAACAATAGAACAAAATCGAATAACGAGATGAAAAAAGAGTCTTTCAAACAAAAAAATTCTTTGACACAAGCATTCTAAAGTTTCTGAAAAAAAATAGGGAAAGAAAACTAAGCCTCTAACGTGCATGCAAACTAAATTTGCTACAATGTCAAAAAGACTAATATTTCCGAAACACACATGCAAATGAGAAAACAAACAAACTTCGCAAGCATAAACAATAGGAAATTAAGATGATTATTTTTGTATTTTTCTAGAAAATATGAGGCACACAAAGCAGTCTTTTCAAAGTAAACTAATCTTCTATGAAGAGGCTATAAGTTCTCTTTTCAAAAATAACATTTTCCATATACTTAATTGAAAGTCAAAACTAAAGTATATTTCCGATTTCATTTATGACAATGAAAAAAGTAAAAAAATTTGGATATGAGCTCAAAAAATAGAATCAAAAACAAAAACCAGTAAACAGGTAGCAAGCAATCAAGCCAACAAAGCCACACTAAAGAAATTTTCAGAGAAAAAGGATAGTTTTCAATTTTTTTGGTAAAATTTTCTAGATAGACAATTTAGAGGACCTACCTCAGTGTAATTAGAGGGACTGCACCAGAGTGTTCCAAGGTGCTGTGGTGCTCCTAGCCTCTTGCAGAAAGGCGTCATCGACACTCTATCAACCACGGAGAAAGGGACTGTTGGTGCTGTCACCAAAAGGAGCGAAGGCATCATGGGACTGATCCATGCTCTGTCAGTCAAGGTAAAAAGTGTCATCCAATAGTGTACTGAAAAGGCTAAGAGCCTACAGGAGAAACTAGAAAGGATAAGCAAATTGAAAGGAGGGAAAAAATCACTCAGAACAGAGGCAAAAGATCAAAAGCATAATATAGATAACTTACCTTAAAATAACTGAAAAAGAAAGAGGTCACCTTCATCAACGAGATGGTTACTGCAATTTATAGATATGACTAGATCTGCACCAGAACTGACTGGATCTTCCCTAGATATGACTGGATTATACTATCCCCAATGGATTCACCAATTTTGTTATTAGGAATTCTCAACCAGTGCTGACACTACTTGTTCCTCTTTAATGCAAAACACAACTATTGAATAAAAAATCACAGCCACATATCCTTCCCTTGAATAGTCAAATTAATTAACATAACACATCATATACCTTAACCATAGATCTGTTTATCTTCTCTCCGAAAAGTCCATGAGATGATTCAATACCTACAAGATGGATCACAAGACAAACGAAAAGATGAGAGCATCATGATAATCAACTATCCATACTGGTGATCAAGGAGTCCAATAATATTTAATCACAAACACAATAATTAAATATAGGAAATATAAATGTTTTTGTATTAATAATGGATGAGAAGAAGTAAAACCAAAATCCTTGATGTTGACAACTTCTATCTCAACAAATGTCTATAAACTCTTATGAAGACCTCTACAGCTACAAGCTACCTCTACTTTGCCTCTATTCAGACTTCAAACTAGCAACATAAGGATGCTTTTTCTATCCTCCTCCTCTCTCGTCATGGAGGCTTCATTTACAGGCCAAGAACCCATAGGATGACTTGAAAAAAGGATAGAATGAGATCCCTGTAGGTGAGGGAGTTGAATGCCACCTCTCCCAGACATGCAGAAACTAATTCCATGAAGGATTTCGTACGGAATCTTCTAGAAACTTATTTTTTCCCCTTCAATTGACCATCGAGGCTTTTTACTTAACTGGACATAGCGTTGATTTGGGATTTTTTCCACTACAAAGGGACAGCGACGTTTTTCCTCAACCGATGGAGGCATCGATGACACTCTGTGGGAAATGCAAAAGAGTGCCATCCCTTTTAGGTCAGGGAAAAAGATGGCCAAGGTGATCTAGATCAGGATTTTTGGGAGGTTTGAAAGGCAGCAAGAAAGTCATATGAAGAATTACTAGGAAATGTGGGATTTTCATGTGCAACAATACACAAATTTTAATCCCTTTCTCATGTATACATGTGGATATTACCCTTAAACCCGCATACATCAGGATGTGTGCGTAAGTCCAAATACTTTTGGAGTTTTTCTTGATGTGGATCTAAGTCACTTGTCTCTTGGCCTTCCATATGCCTCGATATCACTCATATTTTACCTTCCATTATCCCATTGAAGCACTATATAAGGAACCCCTTGGATACATTGAAGAGGAGGAATTGGAGAGCAAGAAAACTATAGTCCATTGTTGTCATAGCTTGCTTATACTTGAGTCTACATCCCTTTATCACTTGGAGCACTTTGTGTTCTTCCTAAGCTTACCTTTTCTTGTGAGATTTCTATTGAGAGATGGAGGATTGAGGTGGTGGAGGCCCAGGTGGAGGAATCAGTTTCTCTAGTTCATCGACGTGCCAAAATAGGTTGTCACTTATGTAATCTCTAATTTTATTAATAGAAATATCTTTTCCTATCCAATGATGTGCATTTAAATGAATATTGAATCCATGTATGCATTTAATTGCTTATGCATTATTGATTATATATGCTAGAGTAGGCCTAACACTATATTATATAGCATGCTTGCCTTGTTTACTGTTGGTGAGAGTAAATTGCTAAAGCAAGAGAGATTGGAAAAAGCTCAATGGGGATCTACTTCAACAATCTGGAATAAGGTATGTGTCGAGATCCTTTAGTGTTAGATGTTGTATTTCTCTTGCATAGTGGGAAGGGATTGATTTCTATGGTTTCTCTATCTATTGTGGTACACCCCAATTCATAGGATTTTTTCTCCGTAACACCATCATACTCTAAAAAAATGAAGTTTGAGTCCCCCATACCCCTTTTCCCCTTTTCCCCATCCAATGTCTCAATCCCCTGACTATTCCACATATTTGGTTATCCCCCTCATGCTTCTATCAAGGAAACACCATTTCCTTGTTAGTTGTAGGTCTCCCTCTCTTGACGTCAACACATCTATCCCAGAGGATAGACCCAGAGGTCCATGTACCCTGGTTTCATCCACCTCATTGATAAGTTCCTTGGACCACTTGAAAGGATTCATTAGTACCTTTCAATTTGGTTGTGTCTCACATGCTCGACTTTAGCTACATCATCTCACCATAGACCCTGGTTGTCACATGACTCTGGAACATTTGTGAGTCTATTTGTGGGGCCCATACAGTCTCATGTCCCTTGTGATTTCTGGGCTGCGTTGGAGACATTGTTTAGAATCCACTCAGTATCATGCTTCTGTGTATCTCCAATACTTGATGTTGCATATTGTACCACATAGATTTTGACTCTGAGTCATTGAGTCCCTCCAGCTATGTACACCTCCATATCTAGTAGAACATTAGTTGTTATGATATTGCATTCTATGAGAATGATATTGTTCCTATGTATCCATTCTTCATATCATTAATTGTATTTATTCTCCCATTGAGGCCACCATTATGTATCATTAGTTGTATATGTATTGATCGATTCCCATTATTTGAGCCTTGATCCCCATTTTTATTGTTTACTTTTTTATGAGCATGGGTATGCCCGACTCGTCAATATAGATGTCAGCCACTATATGTACCTCATCCTTTTTGGAGAAGAAATACAAACTAAAGGTCACTATAGTTCAAATGAGGAGAATCCACTTCTCCATGGTTCTCTCCAGTCTCTCCACCATTGTCACTATTTTACCTTGATCCTATGATGTCTATAGACCATACGATGAGATCTTTCCCTCACATATCAGGTGGAAATCTATTAACACCAAAAAATGTTCACCTAGCTCTCCATGGTCTAAACCATAGTCATGCATCATATTCCCACCATTATTTCCTCCATTTTGACCTTCACAACTCTATTTCCACTAAATATGGTCCAAAGAATTATTATTCCTTCCCCATAAATAAAGGGGAGTTGAGAATTTATTGTGATTTATCCCCACTCTCTCCAAAAAGGGCCAACAACCCTGAAAATGAGAATGGGTCTAAGAACCATAGATAAATACCATGGACAATAAAATACCATGGGTAATTACCATGAGTCAAAAACCCTTAGACCATCCTATAAATACATTGTGAAGGACTCCCCCAAATCACTTTTAGTCCACTTTTTTCTATTTTCTCTTAGTCACATCATTCACTTTTCTACCATTATTTCCATATCTCACCATATCTTTCACCATGATGTACGTTGATCTAGCACTGAACCCATTTGGATCCATTTTCCCCATTTTACAACCATCCATGGAAGAGGTTGGAGAACCAAACTGTGGAGCTGCAAGACCATTTCGTTAGGACAACTACAGTGGCCCACATTTCAGAAAGGTATGAATGTTATTTTATTTGTTAGCTAGTCTTATATATCTGAAAAAACCTAAAAATATTGTTATTGTTGTTTTACTTCCTGTTATTATTGTTGAAATATACTCTATGATATTTAGTATATAGGGTTGGTGCTTTTGCATGTAGTAGGGGAGAAATCCCCACTACACATCGAGTTTAATTTCAACGGACTTATTAAACTAAACACTGAAATACCCTCTTTCAAGAACAAACCCCTCCTTTCTCAGGTTCAGAAAACATGTGAGAATGGACTTATCTCATGATAAGCTTTAATGAGTGTTTGTTACACTCTTTGAACTCGTAAAAATGAAAAGAGGTACTCATCAAGCATCATGGGGAAACTAAGAGAAGGGAATTATATTTCATTTGCAATAATGTGAATGTGAATTTTTAGTCACTTTTGAACATGGCACTTCATTTCATTTAGTCGGTTGGGTTTTCATCTTGCTTATGAGTCGATCCACTTTCATGAGTCATGCCACTACTTTGAGTCTTTCAAAAAATGCATCTTACATCATCTAATTATGTCTTGGTATCTACATCATCAATTCAATGCTTCCAAGCCTTCGTTTGTGCCATCCTATGTTCAAAGGAAAATTGTGTTGAGAGTTTGCATTTGCAGTCAAAACTGTTTTTGTGCTAGTTACCTTTGAGTTAGTCCTATGGTTACTTCATAGTTAAATTCTAGAACTTTTTTCCAAGTTTCATGTCGTTAATGTGGTATTCATCATGGCACTCCTTCGATGAGACTATTCCTGTAGACTTCAACTAATTTTAGAATTAGTATTAGTATTAGAAACAAAGAAGCACCTTGAAATCTGTGTTATTGGTTGGAGAAAACTTTAGGTATGTTGGTTGATATATTTGGGAACAACAATAGCACTTGTGACATATTCCATCATATCGTTATCTTGATTCTAGTCAATGTTCATTTTGGGAGTTGATTCACATAGCATATTGTCAAGTTTGTAAAGAGAAACACCTAGAGAATCCCAATTTATCATTGTTACACTATGTACTAAGTGACAATATCGTGGTCTTCTAGTTGAAGAGAAGTCAAGTGATTTTATCATGTTATTTTTACTAATGGTGATTGTATTTTCCAAAATATCTCTCCCCCAATGTTTCCAAGAATTTTTTATATTTTTATCTTTTAAGCAATATGATCTAGGATCTTATCTGAGAGAACTACATGCACATCAATAATCACAAGAGACAAGAGACATAAAGAATTTTCCTAAGGGAAACCATAAAGGAGAAAACCCCGCAACTTCCTCAGAGATAGAATGAGCACCAGTAGAAAAAGTAAAACCTGAAAACATAAATATGATATCCGACAGTTGATCTCTCTCACTTGTGCCAGCAATTATTCTCTCACTCATGCGCCCTAGTTGAGTGAGTCTAGGTGTGTGTAGAAATGAGGAGAGCCTCACTTCTATTTATATTCTTCCATTCACTTTATTTCCACTCCAACAATTCGGCCTCACTTGAAAATTACTTACCAGGGACGACTTCTCTAGGAGACATTAATAACCCTAGTGCTCCACAACTATGGGGACTTTACCCCCCTGATCAACAAGGAGGGTTAACCTCAACTCAATTGTGGGGACTATTTCCCTGAATTACAATAGAGGGTTAACCTCATTGACATTAAATGAATTTATTATATTAATGACTCCCCCGATAGGAACATTGAGGTAAAATATAAGATATGCAAGTGAATAACTAGGAAGCTATTCTCTTGACACAATTCATCCACACAAGTCTTCTTCTCTTGATCATCATTGGATCATCATCAAAGTTGGATCATCATTGGATCATCATCAAAGCTAGATCATCAATGGATCATGATCAAGGCTGGATCATTACTGGATCATCATCATCATTGCATCTGCTATCTCCCTCAACTAGTGCTATCTCTCAATTCTACTTGTCACAGGAATTTATACAGAGCCAACCCATTTTTATGCTGATTGTAGGCCTAGCCTCCACATAGGTATTCCTCTTCTTCAGCACTAATATCTTACCATGGTAGGAATACATCCCACAACCATGTCAGAAATGCCCACCCAGCACTCACATATGACCATGGTAGGAACACATCCCACAACCATGTTAGAAAGGCTTAGCATTCACATCTAACCATGGGAGGAACACATCCCACAACCATGTTAGAATGACCCAACACTTATATCTAATCATGGGAGAAACACATCCCACAACCATATCGAAAATGATCAAAACTTATATCCAACCATGGGAGGAACATATCCCGCAACCATGTTGAAAAGGCTCAGCACTTATATCCGACCATGGGAGGAACACATCCTCCAACCATGTTGGAAAGGCTCTACACTTACATCTAACCATGGGATGAACACATCCCGCAACCATGTTAGAAGGGCTCTACACTTACATATGAAGATGGGAGGAACACATACTTCAACCATGTCAGAAGGGATCTACACTTACATCTGACCATGGGAGGAACACATCCCACAACCATGTCAGAAGGGATCTGCACTTACATCTGACAATGGGAGGAACACATCCTACAACCATGTCAGAAGGGCTCTCCACTTACATCTGACCATGGGAGGAACACATCCCGCAACCATGTCAGAAGGAATCTGCACTTACATCTCACAATGAGAGGAACCAATCCAAAATTCATGTCAAAAGGGATCTGCACTTACATCTGACCATGGGAGGAACCAATCCTACATCCATGTCAGAAGGGCTCATGGACTCATCACATCCCTTTGGAAGGAACCTTGATATGGATAACACCAAGATTCTCCCTGAAGTACTCAAACTTCACTCTAGCCATTTCTAGCATAGAATCACATCATGGTTGATTACGTCCAAGGATAACCTACGAGCTTCGCCAGGACTGATTATGTTATCTTAAAATAAATTTATTTTCAATAAGTTCACTCAGACAATTTATTTTTTGATAGGATGAAGATTTCAAGTCATATTATGAAATATATTGGGGTGACTAACAAAGTTGGGATATCTGATGTTCTATTATTTAATAAATTTGAAAGTTTTAGCTTTCGGTGGCTTAGGTGATATTTTCAACAACTCATTAGCCACCGAAAAGCCTATATTTCAGCAGCTAATAGTTTAATGCAGGACCATGTTATCCATTGAAATCCTGCTTGTCACATTCTTTATAATTTTTTGAGAAAAGGACTTTCGGCGGCTTAGGCAAGCTTTCCAATAGCTCATTAGCCACAGAAAAGCCTTGGTTTCTGTAGCTTAGTGAGTGTTTTTAGGAATACATTAACCATCGAAAGAAAATGAAATATGTTTTTCGAAAGGGAAAATTTTGATGGCTTGGGTGAACTTTCAAATAGTTCATTAGCCACCAAAAGGCCTACCTTTTGGTAGCTAAACGATGAGATCCAAAAAGAAATTAAACCACTGAAAGCTCATTACACATTTTTTTTGGAAAGAAATTTTTCGGTGGCTTGGGAGAACGTGTCGGTGGTTCATTAGCCACCAAAATATCATCTTTCAGCAGCTAGCGAACTAAACCCTAGATATTCTTAACCACCAAAAAGGATGAAAAGAGAAAACGATTACTTGTCCATCAAATCAAACTCGTCAGCACAATACAGGTCATGATTTAGCACGATTAACCACCAAAAGGATGGGAAACTACAGTAAGGCATAAGCTGATGATTAAAGAGGTCATTAGTGACCTGACCTGACTGATGGGAATCAAAACCTTAATCTACCCTCCATCTATCCCATAACTGCAGTAAACATCCATTGAATACCAAGTTCAAATAAAAAATGATTACTAAGTTTTCCATCTCATGGATATCACCAGAATCCTCCATCATATCATTCAAACACCTATCAAGTTGTTAACCCCTCAAAATCAGCACCATAGCCCTAGTAAATTCCTCATTTTTTGCATGCATATTGACTACTCGAGGCCATCCCTTGAAACCAGCACGCTAATTTCCTTTATAGAGTTTGAATTTTGGTTTTTCTTGCAGGATACTAAGGAGCACAACTCAAAGATGAAGAAAGGAGGACCTTCCCTCAGACAGGAACTAGGAGACATCAGCTATCTTGAATCACATATAGCCAATTCTTCAGAGATGCAGGCTACTACAGGTTTTGTGAGAAAGTTCAAGGGTCACACCAGCAAATTACAGAGGCATTTTCCCTTTATTTTGATGGATCCAAGGCATTGATAGGCACGGAGGAGTTCTTAGTGGACGAAACCCTAATTGCAGAGGTGACAAAACTCCTAAGAACTAGGGAGAAGTGGTTTAAGACCACCATTGCTAAAAATGGAGTTCATATCCTATCTAAAACCTAAACATGGAAATGTGGTATGGAGTAAAAGTGTTCCATCCACCTGGCTAGAAGAGAGATGGAAACAATTACTGAAATCAATTTTGGTGTATATAACCTGTGAAGGTAGATACAACAAAGCAATGATATATCACTTCAAACTGATGAACCATTTTACGGGAAGAAGCCCTTTAAATTTACCTTTCTACCTCCACAAGAGATTAACAAAAATGGCACACCAGGTAAAGGCCCAGTCCACCAAAATTGCAGGAAGGTTGTCTCACCATGGCCTCATACAACTCATTGTCCAAGAGTTGTTGCAGAGGAGAAAAATAGAATGGACACATTTTTTGTTCTAAAATGAGTTTGAAACAGGCCTACAACCAGAAGAGAAAGGAAAGTCTCCTTCAAATAAATCCACCACCCCGAGGAGTGGAAAGAGAAAAAGAAGGGCTATCTCACCTATAAGAGTGGATCGGCCTCTCCACTACTAAAACCAACCAAGCTTAAAGAACCCTAGAATTCAGTGGAAAAGATAAGGAGGTCACAGAAAAAAGTGGAAATATCCTGAACTTCCCTTACTCAAGCTCAGAAGGAGAAAGGGAGGAGGAAGTTAACCTAGCAGAGCATGTTGTAGAAGAAAATGAAGAACTTCCATCACCCACACCAAAAGAAGACCAGGGTGAACTAGTGGAAAAGGATTCCTCTAGCAAGCCCAACTTACAAAGAGTCAACCAGTTGCTGAGGCAAGTATATGAACTGGAAGTTTTAGAGAGAGAGATAAAAAGAACTAATGCAGTGTTAACTAAGAAAATCGCTTAATTGAAAAATTCCATGCTAGAAATGAAAGGATGGTTTTTTTTGCTGCAAAAAAGGAATCAAAGGTTCATGAAGGACAACACCAGGATGTATAGGATAATCAGGCTTCTAATCCTACAGGTGAAGAATTCCAGATCAAACCCTAGCTCTCAGAATCATTTTACACTAGAAAACCTAGCTGAAGCAGCAGTAAGACTTCAGAATCCAGAGGCAGCCTAGGATGCTGCTGATTTTCCAAACATTGGGCAAGATGAAGAAGTGCCAGAAGATCAACAACACAGCTAAAAAGGATGAATTGGGAGGTTGATTACAATTTTTGCAAAAACAAGGCTTTCAGTGGCTTAGGAAGACGTAGAAGCAGTTCATTAGCCATCGAAAGCAGATCTTTCGGCAGCTAACAGACCTGAGATTTTGATTCCTTAGCCATCGAAAGTAAAAAGAGGCATAGAAAGATATTTTCGCACAAAGTACCAGTTTGGGAAAATACCACTATCTCAGGGATGAATTGTAAAGATAAAAGTTGTTGAAGAACATCATCAAAGAAAGTCTGTTCTAGTTTTGAAGATACATCAAGGAGGAAAGGGTCACAAACCCTACCTGTTTTAACCAACAATGGCTTATCTATCAAAATGACAAGTTACAACTTTCCTCCAGTACTCACTGCAGTCATCAAAAGGTTCAAAAAGTGAACAAGTGTCAAAGTTAGATATAGTAGTAGTTAAATTAGGGTTTCTAACCTAAGTTTTCAAAAACATTTATTTTTAGCTATTTTTAGTAAAAACAGATCCAACGTTTCAGGATCTGAATATTTTTGTAAAGGCTATAAAGCCTAATACTTATGTTATAGAAAAGGTTTGTCTTCAGGGACCTTTTGACCATTATTATTATCAATCTTCTCATATTTCTCATGACCTAATATAATATATTTTGCTATCATATGTTTAGCTTCCATTTCTGGTCTGTTCTGTGCTTATGCTTGAATGTTTTATTCAAGTTTATTCATGTTATTTAATGTTTGATAACTGTCATCCTATATGCATGTTGATGATTTGAATTGCAAGTACTTTCCTTGTTATGATTAGCCATTTATATATAACTATTTTATTTATGAATATGCTAGCATAATAAGTTCTCCATCTCTTCACACTATTATCAAACCTATGAACAATGGTAGTTAGAAGTATTATCTTTGATTGAGTTTCATGCGTGTCTTGAGAGTGTGAGGTCATGTAGGTCACCTGACTTGATCCAGTTATAAAAACCATAAAACATTTAAGTTACCAAAAATCCTCAAGATGCAACCTAGAGGAGTTTCCTAGAGTGATAACAGATTACATCCAAGGACAACCTACATGGCCATTTACATCTGAGCAACCTACAAGCTTTGCCAAGATTTTATGCTCTGACAACCTATCTCACCAGCTATGCTAGAACTCCCTCTTTCCATAGATCTTGATCCGGATCACAAAATGAAGCTTCACTGCTCCTTTTCTTCTTTGGTTGTACTCAGTTCCATGTTCCTGCTAAACCAAGAGATCACACCTGATCCCATACTGAAGCAACACCCTGAAGTGCTCTTCCTATTAGTGACATTGCCTACCCAATCCAAATCCACATAACCTTCTTGGTTAATTTTTTGATTCGCTTCATACTTGAGCCCATAGTCAACTATACCCTTCAGGTACCTTAGAATATGCTTTGTAGCAATCAGGTGAAGATGTCTCAGATCTATGAGGAACTGTTTCAATGTGTTCACATCAAAGCAAATATATGGTATCGTATTCATCGGGTACATCAATGACCCAATCATTTGATGATACATCGTAGCATCAACCAACTCTGATGAAGCATCACTCAATAGCTTCAGGTTCAATGCCATAGCCATGGCCATGGCATTGCAGTCCATCATCCTTGGCCTCTTGAAGATCTCCACTACATACTTCCCTTATCCAAGGGAGATTCCATCTGCACTTTAACACACCTCCGTGCCTAGAAAGTAATGCATTATACCCAAGTCCTTCATCTTGAACTTAGGAACAAGTCTCCTTCTAGCATCTTTAATGAGTTCCTCTTTTCTTGTCAAGGATAAGTCATCAACATATAACAGGAGCATCACTGGTATTCCACCTTCAACCTTGAAGTAAAGGTTGGAATCCACTTTTCTCTTAGTAAATCCTAGAGCCATCAGTAATATGTCCATCCTATCATACCATATCAAACCTCAGGATCTTCTACAGTCACTCCCTCTGAAGCGGAGCGTCATTCTCCCTTTGCCTTTCATACTCTATGCACTGAAACATTCTATACTGAAGTGACAAGTAGCTTCCTATTCTACTAATATTCTATGTATCCATCTAGGGTCATTGGATACCAAGATCCTATATCTTGAAAACATTCTTCTTGCACCCATCTGTGAGCTTGTCAACCTCTATAGGATTTCATCTTCAGCCTTGTAGAAAAGTTTAAGATCTTCATCACTCTAGGTGATATTCAAGCTCCTCATGTATGTGTTATCCCATGGCTGTCTTCTGAGCTCGTACAAGGCCTTCTTTAATTTGCACACATGAGTCTTCCTATCATGTGTCTTAAATTCCAATGGCTGCAAATGTCTCTTCGTAGTCTATGCCTTATTTCCGTGAGAATCTTCATGCTACAAATATTTCCTTGTATCCCATGATATTAACATCTAATGCATTATGGAACTAGCAGATCCGTATGGAAGATACTATGGACTTCCCTTCAAGTCTCGATACCACGTCCTAGACATCATTCTTCTTGAACTGGTGCACTCCTTCTCTTTATAGCTAGAAGTTTCTTCATCAATGATTTTTCTCAACAGTTTCACATAACTGCACTGTGTCTTAGACCTCTTTATTTTGAAAGTATCATCATATTATTCTTCATCTTGTATTATTTCTTGAATTGTTGTCACTTGTTCTTCGGAATAAGTCTCATCCTTCATTTATTGTAGGAGGTTGTACACGATCTTTCCTATAGGTAAAATGCATTAGTTGTATGGTTTGACACATTTCATAAAGCATATTCATAATGGAAAATTATTATGTGTAAAGATATAATCATGCAACTATTTTAGCCAATACAACATTCATCCATATCTCACAGAAACTTTCTAGATGCCTTCCATCTCTACCAAGACATCATTGATATTGTGCACTAATCCAATATGTCAACAAAGAGGTTTCATTCTAGATAAGTAGCAATGGAGAGTTGTATAGCACCATGAGCTACTCACCCATCACATGCATATTAGTAGTATACTATTATTAATGCAAACATTCTATCATGCATAACATATCAACTGAATATAAACAAATACATAACAAAACAATATCATGAAACAATTTAATACTTATATTTTATTCATTTCATGGGTAGAATCCTTCTTGAGCCTTCTGCTTCATCATCTTCTTCATTCATGACATCATCATTTCTTATCCAAATTCTAAGATGGATAAGAGGTTCTTAAAGAATTGAGCTCTTCATATTCCTCATTTCCTGAGGGATCTTCTCTGAATTGTGAGAGCTTAATCTTCAGTTGATCCCATCTTATCTTTCTCTTATTATGAGTCAAGCTTCTTCTTCTGTGTGCTCTTCCCAGATTATGCTGAAGGTAATGAATTTCTTCTGGCACACATTCCTCGAATGAATGAATCCCAGGATCTTGGGAGGCCATTCATGGTGGTTATAAAAATATCTTATTCTTCTTCGATTGCTTCGTGATAGAATTGAACACTTCCTTTTGGTGTCTTCAAGGATGAAACACGAGGGATGAGATGATATTTAATAGAATATACAATTATTCTCTTGGCTCTAGCCTTATCCTCATCCCCCTCTAGCTCTTATAACTTCTTTACTAAAATAATGATCTAAGTCAATTTCTGCAAGGATCACAGAGTTCCTATACATCTTCCGATTTATATTCTTCCCTTCAAAATGGCTTGGTAAAGAAATCAAACATTTATTTAGGTGTCTTTAGAGAGGACACATGTGGTATGAGGTGATCCTTGATTGAATCTGAGATAATCCTCTTGGCCTTGATCAAGTTCTTCTTGTGAAAGGCCTTAGCATCATCTCCCTCTGGAACTAGAACATCTCCACTTATGTAGGTGTCCAATTCATTTTCTTCAAGAAACAGTGAAAACTTATACTTGCATGTTTGGAATTTTTTAGCTTCACCAATCTTGTCATCAAGATAGTGTGATAGGTCATTTTGAAATGAGAACCTCAAATGTAAATAGCAAAAGATTGTATCTTACTGATTTGAGGTGTTCGTCCTAATTCCAGAGCTGGCTGATCTAGGGTTTTTCAGAGAAACCCTAATTTTCAAAACTTGTAATTTCAAACTTCTGATTGGATAGAAAGATAGAACTCTTTAAGGCAAGCTGTCCTATGTACTCCTTTTTTGAAAACAGTGGAGGGAAACTCCCGGAACATGAAGCCCTAACTTTCCAATTTCTTCTGCAGAAATGCCTCATACTGTTTATGTGGTATCTCCAAAATTAATACTCCTCTATGTATGAAATTTCGTACCGCAGTATCCTAGTTTGTCATATTTCCAAAACCATAGGTTTTATCAGAATTGGTTTCACCAATTGGGACTTATGATATTTTTCCCACAGTGACTTAATTCAGGACTGTTCAACATAGCGAATGTGTATAGACTGCCATGTGTCACTGTTTCACATTAGAGTTATGAAATGTTTAACACATAAATCAAAGTCTGTGAACTATCTAAAACATCTTGCAAAATTTCATTTGCACCTTTGTATCCTGAGATATACCAATTCTCCCTAGGTGTCCTATTTAGGGATCAATCGTGGAAGAGGCTAGAACCTTGATTTGAAGGAATCATATCTCCCAGAATATAGTGAATATGAGGATGAAAGTTTTACATAGGGTACATCATGGTTTTATCTTCAGCCTTTGAAACGTGCATCCCCTGAGACTTCTATGATCCCGAGATATAGCAAATGTACCAAAACTACTTGTTTTAGCATTTTAGGGTTTTTCAGGCCCAGGGTCAAACTAGGGTTTGACTTTCCTGAAGTTTCACTCAACCAAAAAATTTGAACTTGGTCTCTAAACTTTAATTTTGATGAGGAGATAAATAATATGCTGGGATCACTCAAAAATTCCACTTCTGTAAAAGGCCCTAATTTCCCACAGCAAAAACTAAAAATGCCTGGAATCAAATTCTCCTTCGACAGAAAGATGCGCCCTTCAATGGAGAGTTAGCCTAGCCTCCTTTTGCTGATGGATTGTGGAGAGAGACCTAGAAGTTAAGAAGCTCTAGATTCTACAGCTACATAATATTTTCTTCTCAGGTTAGCTTTGATACCATGTTATATTTTTATCATTTAAGCAATATGATCTAGGATCTTATCTAAGAGAATAACATGCACAACAATAATCACAAGAGACACAAATAATTTTCCTTGGGGAAACCATTAAGGAGAAAACCTTGCAACATTCTCAGAGATAGAATGAGAACCAGTAGAAAACATTGTTGGGTTGCGTGCCTTAACGGTCATTAATTTTTGTAACTCTGTGGTTTTTGCGTGAAGCTGTAAGCGGAGTTGCGACGCAAAATAGTCTTAGGGGTGTCGGGGTTGGGTCAAAGCCCCTCTTTTTGTAAATGTCCCATGATTTGCGGGTACCCATGGTTTAATTCCATGATATTGTAATAGTGCACTTGTATAAATAAGGCACTTATGTAAAGGAGTCAAGTAAGGTTATAATAGGTTCTATTATGATGATAAATTGATGTGAAGGCCAGTTTTGGTTTAAGGTTAAGTCCCAGATGTGTGCGTGGACGACCTCTGCAGCTGAGTGCGCAGATCAGAACTGTTTGTAAAAAGTTGAATAAAAGCAGTTCTGTGGGCGTAGCCCCTACACTGGGGGTGAACCATGTATATCTTGTGTTGTAGTGGTTCTTTTATGTTGTTTCTGTTATGTTTTTTTGCATTTGATAAGTAGATAATTGTTAAAGTAAAATAAACTACTAAACTTTAACTTCGCTGTGAATTCCCAGTAAAGGGTTAAATAAGAAACTGTCTTTTATCTAAACTACGAAGCTGTTTAAGGAATTTCGAGGCTCTGTCTTGTATGATTATAATTTGTTAAGGCTAAAGGTATAGTAATATCCCTCTTTTGCTTGCAGAAACCTGATTCTACGGCACCCCATAGTTGTTTTGGGTGAGACTGCAACCTGTTCGCAGGTTGTTGCCGAAAGGGCCAAGACTATGGGTCTTTTTGTTGGTGCAAAGTTAATATTATAAAACCCAAGTCTTCCCTAAGCCCAAAAAATTGGTTCCATTGCCAGGTATGTCCTAAGTCCATGTCAGCTGATCGCAAAGTTCAGGAATTGTTGAGAGAATTCAGAGAGAGGGGTCTGCAGAACCTTATGAGCAATCCACCTACATCTCCACCTCCTGAAGAAACTCCCCCAGCGTTGAATCAGCCAATGCAGACATGATCTACTAGGAAAAATTTTAAGCCAGAATTTCATTCTAAGCGGAACGAAGATAGACACAAGCAATCAGGGAAAACACCAGAGGATCTCGAGATGAATCCTTTTGGTTCAGCAGAGATCTCACCTGAAGGTTTTGAAGACTTCGGTGAGGATGAGAATGTTGCATCGCAGTGTCCACCATATCTTTTGCTTGTTTGGCCAGGAGTTCAGCCACCTCGGTGGATAGCAAAGTTCACATTACGCACCCCGTTGCTGCCATAGGGTGTGACGTTGGTCGACATGATGATAGGGAAACTAGAACAGCTAAAGTATGCAAACCATGATAAAAATGATCATGGGAAATTTCCACAGTTCGCACCTGGGACATACTTGCATTATGTCCACTATCTGGAGACTAGAGCGACATTACTGGAAGTGAAACAATGGGTTGCTAGCTTGGAGCAAGCCGGATTGTTGAAGATGTTGAATGTCCCCCACTTCGGTCGCAGCACTTAGGTGATCGTGGTGGTTAAGAAGCTATTGGCATTGGTGCATGATGGGCACCTATGGATAGGAAAATAGAGAATTCCTATCGATGGAGAGCTAATTCACAAGATCACAGGCTTGTCGAAGGAAGGGCCTGATTCTGGAATTGAATTTCTTTCAAAGCACGAGGATACGAAGCTGGCGCACCATATGAAGGACCGCTTCAGGCTGATGAAAGGAAAGCGAGGGTATCAGACCTCAACAATTCAACACCAGAACATTTTCTTCGCCGTAGAGCTTCTAGCATGTAAACTAATGCGGAAGTGCAGACCGAATGAAGTACCTGCACCATTCGTCAGTATTGCTGTGAACTGTGCCGAAGGCTACAGTTACAAATGGGCAGAGTACATTGCACAAGAATTCCTTGAAGATGTCCAAGATGCATAGGAGAAAGGTAGACCTTTTCACTATTCATGGTTGTTAGTCCTTATCGCACTGGTAGGATGGAGAGAACCTACCAAGGCGCAGTTTGTTGATGTGCCTCCATAGATGCCTGGTGCAGCAAGGTACACATATCTTTGGGTGTCATAGGACAAAGCATCCCAGCAGATGGTGAACTATGTGTTCACCTTTTATGCCATGAACATATTCTATGAGATCCTGCAAACACCACGGCTCAGTAATGAGCTATTCTCTCAGTATGATGGAGCAGCCAACTTCAGGGCCAACATGCATCATATCTTCATCTAGGACCACGCAGATAAAAAGCATAAATGGTTTAAGTTACCATATGTGGTAAATAAGGAAGACATCCTCGCATTAGTCAAGCAGTGGTCGGCTGAGTGGATGAAGGACGCAGGAACAAGGCCCAGCATTCCAGCTCCTCCAGTGATAGATGTGGGCGCAGGTACTAGCCAGCCGCAGCAGAACGACCCACTCGAAGGAAGAAAAGAACAAAGTGAGTCACAGCAAAGCAGAGATGACCAGAGTGGAGATGGTGGAGATGATGATGAAGAGGAAGAATAGGTCAAGACAATATTAGACCCCAATTGCCCAGATAATCACAAGTTGCCAGAGGCAGAGGAAGTTGCTAAGCCTCATCCCAGGAATAAATCTAAGGTGTCGAAGGGTAAGAATATCATCGAAGAGCCTGCTTTGATGATTAAGGAGCTTGATCAGGCACTGACAAAATATACAGAGGAATTAACCAGCAAATGGAAAGAGTTTGTAGCTACGCACCTTGATGCGCTCACTGGTGTAGCACAGTGAGTTCCAGAACTTAAGACACTAGCAGAAAAATCAGCGACTGGCGCTGCAGCAAGCAGTGTCCTAGTAAGCGCGCAGCTAGATACAAGGCAATGGCCGGATAGAAACAACAGAGGGCAAGTACCAAGTGCATCCCTCATAATAACTGATGCAGCATCTCACTCACAGATGAGCATGACAGTTGAGATATACTACGCCAAGTTGTTTATGCCAGAGCTGCATCTTTGTCAGTTAGCAATTATGAACGAGATTCAGGAACGAGAAAGCTACTCCCAAAGGCAGTTGGAGAGTACCACAAAGTAGAGTGAGAGCCTCGCAGTGCAGTTGGAAGCAGCTAAGAAGAAGAAGAGGGAAGCAGAAAGCAAGCAGGCCACACTGGCATGAGTATTGGATGAGGTGTGTCGAAGTATTCCTGACTTCGACATGCAGGCTAAGGAAGAACCGGAGCAAAGAATAGCCAAGCTGAAAGACTATGCATAACAATATTACTATGAAATAGAGAACCTCAAAGCAGAAAATGAGGCTCAGATTGCGGAGCTTCAACTTCGCATCATCCCGGAGAGCCCACTAGAGGTCAGGGAGCAGCGTCGTAGAGATATTCAGGCCTCAGCAATGAAGATCTTAGATCTTGTGAGCAGCGCAGTAAAACCGCTAAATGAAAGCATCAACATCTAGGAAAAACTGCAGGACAATCCAGAAGTAGAAAAGCTGTAAGAAACCATCAAGCAACGACAGACAGAGCTGGATGCAGTGAAAGAGGAAATTAAGACTCTGCCTGCTATGCAAAATATGCTCAAGGTAAAGCAAAGTAATGAACTCCAGTAGGAAATTGAGTTGTGCAGAACGAAAGCAACACTATTGGAAAATTCTATGCAGCCCCTTATTAACGAGGCCTTGGATCTGAGCACTGCTGCGGATAGCCAGCTCAAATTTCTGAAGGAGTATGATGCAGTTGCATAAGAAAAGGCCAGCGAAGCATCAACAACAGCATTACAGGAGATAATGGAGAAGGAACAAGCACCCGACGATATCATGCGCAACCTCAACAAACAATTCACTATATTCGCCAACAATATTCTCCCACCGGACAAGTAGCAGAGTGTCTCGGGACGGGACACTGGTGAGTCTTAGGGGCCTATTGGGGCACGCGCATTAACGGTCATTAATTTTGGTAAATCCACTATTTTTGCACGAAGCTGTAAGCAGATTTACGATGCAAAATAGTTTTAGGGGTGTCGGGGTTGGGTCAAAGCCCCTCTTTTTGTAAATGTCCCATGATTTGCGGGTACCCATGGTTTAAGTCCATGGTATTGTAATAGTGCACTTGTATAAATAAGGAACTTATGTAAAGGAGTCAAGTAAGGTTATAGTAGGTTCTATTATGATGATAAATTGATGAGAAGGCCAGTTTTGGTTTAAGGTTAAGTCCCAGCTGTGTGCGTGGACGACCTCTGCAGCTGAGTGCGCAGATCAGAACTGTTTGTAAAAAGTTGAATAAAAGCAGTTCTGTGGACGTAGCCCCTACACTGGGGGTGAAACATGTATATCTTGTGTTGTGGTGGTTATTTTATGTTGTTTCTGTTATGTTTTTTTGCATTTGATAAGTAGATAATTGTTAAAGTAAAATAAACTGCTAAATATTAACTTCGCTGTGAATTCCCAATAAAGGGTTAAATAAGAAATTGTCTTTTATCTAAACTGTGAAGCTGTTTAAGGAATGTCGAGGCTCTGTGTTGTATGATTATAATTTGTTAAGGCTGAAGGTACACTAATATCCCTCTTTTTCTTACAAAAACCTGATTCTGCGGCACCCCATAGCTATTTTAGGTGAGACTGCAACTTGTTCGCAGGTTGTTTCCGAAAGGGCCAACACTGTGGGTCTTTTTGTTGGTGCGAAGTTAAGAGTATAAAACCCGGGTCTTCCCTAAGCCCAACAAAAGTAAAACCCAAAAACATAAGGATGATCTCTGACAACTAATCTCTCTCACTTGTCCAATCACTTCTTCTCTCACTCATGCACCCCAGTTGAGTGAGTATATGCGTGTGTAGAAATGAGGAGAGACTCACTTCTATTTATATTCTTTTGTTCACTTTATTTCCACTCCAACAATTCGGCCTCACTTGACAATTACTTATCGGGGTCAACTTCTCTAGGAGAGTCTAATAACCCTAGTGCCCCACAACTATGGGGACTTTACCCCCCTGATCAACAAGGAGGGTTAACGTCAACTCAATTGTGGGGACTATTGCCCCGACTTACAATGGAGGGTTAACCTCATTGACTTTACATGAATTTATTATATTAATGACTCCCCCGATATGAACATCGGGGTATAATATAATATATACAAGTGAATACATTCCAAATTTACAAATACATCAACAACATGTATACAGTCCCTTTTTTATTTAATAACGTACCACCTTGTTATTTTAGGACAATTTGTGATAGAAAATAGTTGGACTAAAGGCATGGATGACTTACAAGTTTTGGCTTACTGTTTTATTGCAGATTTCTTTCACATTTGAAGTTTATCCTTCTTTGATTTTATCTTATACCGTTAAAGAAGTTTATCTCACAAAACATCGTCATAGGCGTAACAACTATACTATTGGTTTGTATGTATGTGTTCCAGGTACATTTACTCCTATTTTCATTTTATGTTTATTCATTTTTTGTTGCATCGTCCAATTTAGACATAAATATTCTTTATTTTGACATAATGAATCAAATAATAGAAATTTGTATAAAAACCTTGGCAGGTCTTGTACAATAGTTGGTATTGGAAGTTGCAAAACTTCCATCAATGTTTATTTTTTGTACAATGGGTGGTACTAGAAGTTGCATAGAGAAGATTGCTGCTAAACAAGGGCATAATATCATTTTTATTGGTTGGAGAAAACTTGAAGTACACTGGTTGATATATTTGGGAACAACAATAAGAGTTGTGACATATTCCATCATATCCTTAGCTTGCTTTGAGTCATTGTTCATTGTGGGAGTTCATTCATGTAGTGTCTTGTCAATTTTCTGAAGAGAAAATCCTATAGCATCCCACTTTATCATTGTTACACTATGTATTGAGTGAAGAATATTGTGGTCTTCTAGTTGAAGGGAATTCAAGTGTTTTTAGCAGGTGATTTCTATAAATGGTGATTGCATTTTCCCAAATCTATTTTTCCCAATGTTTCCAGGCATGTATACAATCCCTATTTTATTTAATAAGGTACCACCTTGTTCTTTTAGGAAAATTTGTGATAGACAATAGTGGATCTAAAGATATGGATGAATTACAAGTTATGGATGAATTTTTTTATTGTAGATTGATTTCACATTTGTAGTTTATCCTTCTTTGATTTTATCTTATATGGGTCAAGCAATTTATATTGCAAAACACTGTCATAGGGGCAACAAATATGATGTTGGTTTGTATGTATATGTTACAGGTACATTTAAACCTATGTTCATTTTATGTTTATTATTTTTTTGTTCCATGATCCCATTTAGACATAAATTGTCTTTATTTTGACATAATGAATCAAATAATAGAATTTCGTATTTAATTCTTGGCAGGTCATGTACAATGGTTGGTACTGGAATTTGCAAAACTTGCATCAATGGTTATTTGTTGTATAGTGGGTGGTACTAGAATTTGCATAAAGAAGATTGCTGCTAAACAAGAGAATAATATCACTGTTATTGGTTGGAGAAAACTTGAAGTATGCTGGTTGAGATATTTGGGAACAACAACAGGAGTTGTGACATATTTCATCATTTCATTAGGTTGCTTCTAGTCAATTTTCATTTTGGGAGTTAATTCATGTAGCAACGTGTCAATTTTGTGAAGAGAATCACCTACATCATCCCACCTTATCATTGTTACACTATGTACTGAGTGAGAATATTGTGGTATTCGAGTTGAAGGGAAATCAAGTGTTTTAGTAGGTGATTTCTATTAATGGTGATTGCATTTTCCCAAATATCTCTCTCCTAATTTTTCCATGCATGTATACAGTCCCTTTTTTATTTAATATTTAGAAACATTCAAAGGTCTGACAGTAAGCTACAGTTGTCAATGTGAAAAGTGTTTGTTAAAAGTGTGCAAGTACAAACACCCCAGAAGATAAAACCATAGTTTGGGGACACAACAAGAACTTACAACAAAATTATATCAATGTTAAGTAAATATTGAGTTAAGAAGCTGAGGGGGATAGTTATCGAATAGAGTTTAAAATTCCAGTAAAATTTTCCTCGAAACATAAGCGATGCTCAACTTCAATGCTTATTACAGTAACAACATACATGGCAAGAAACTCCTCATTAACTAATCCCATAAACTTAGGTGTATTTTCCTCAATTTCACACTTTGCAATAAGTTTACTTTTTCATGAAGATTTATTTGATGCATTGTGGAGATCCCAATCACTAGGATCAAGTTCACCCACATTTATTTATTCGAGATGACTTTCCACTTATGGACGTCCCTTGCATACTGGTTTTGAGCCATCACAAGTGTGGCTAAAGCAGTAACATAGCTATAAATATTGGGTCTTAGGGCACAATTTCTAAGCTCAAAATTAATTTAACAACTTCCTGATACTCTCCATATGTTGAAATCTTCCACATGAGATGTCTTGCTAGGTATTGATCCTTTTCCTCTTTGGTCATATCCCTACCAGTTTGTAAGAAGTACTTGACAAACTGGATAGCGTTTGAAGAAATCAACCCAGAAATGGTGTTCCCAACATGCCAAATCATACCCTCAAAATATTTTATGGCTCAATATATATATAGTTGTATCCTGGGAATGTTTTGTTCTTTCGATGTGTCTTTGACGAAAATGTTTTTGTAATGTGGTGATTATCTTTGGGAGCACCTAGCTTGGAAGTCCTTTCCATGATTGTTTTGAGTGTCTTGTGGGAATTTATTGAAAAAAATCCCTTTGATAATCTTGTTAAGGTGTCAAAGAGGACAAGTGGTCCTCTTGAATTCTTTTTTGAGTAAACTCTGAAACAATTTTGTTGATAGTGAAATAATATCTTTTCAAGATTCATTGTAATGAGTTCTAAAATGTTTTGTATTCCCATGGGTTTCCACCATTGACCTTATTGCACACTCCTACAACAAATTCGGGCTACGTTTACATAATCCTAGACACTGTAACATCTAAGGACAACAACCTGGGCACTCTAATACTGAGAGGAGGGTAAAAAATAGCAGGTCTAGGTGCTACCAGCTACCTACAATAGTACAAAAACAGTACCCTTGGGGCATAAACAATGTATTTTGGACACACTCAAGCATATATGAGTCAGTTGAGGAAAAACAACAATAAGAAGCTACCAGTCATTTTTTCAATAGGCCTGTGGAGGTTACTTGGAAAATATGAAGGTGTTGATACAACATTTCATCATTATGAACCTCTTCTTGATGTATTGGTTCATCACTTTGAGCATAAACTTGGATGTGTACAAATTTTAAGGATACAGTGAATTAGGTGGTGTTACATACCTATGGGACACAAACATTTTGACAAAAAATATGAATGGAAGTGATGTGTATGCAAAAATAACAAGGAAAAATTGTTTGAGAGAAGTTTCATTTGTAAAGTTTCAATGGAAATATCTTAAATCCAACAGAGATTTGGTTATTTAGTGAAGTCAACAAGGTGTTAACTGTCCATTTGGATTCCTTTTGTTTGTGACATTTCATACATTCTTGATGCAATGTTTTCTTGATGGGACATTTGATGTGTGAGTAAAAGGTGGGATACCCCACACTTTGGAATTGTCATACCATTATGAAAGTTGCTTCTTTCTTAAACCACTATGGAAGTTACACTTTCTTTTGTGTCGTGATGAATGGAACAGAATCTTAATGTTTGTTTTTTTATTATCTTTATTTAGGTTAAGATAAATCTATAATGGTTTCTATAAAATTAAAAAATATAGTTTTTCACCTAAAAAACTTAATATAAAAAAATAATACAAAGGAAAAAAGACACAACATTTGCATTTCGACATGAGAAAAATTACCAATGTGTACAAGGTACTTCTGAGTTAGATGGTATACATATCCGATGAGTCCAACACATTATACATAATGCCGATGTTTATTAATGTTATACATCATAAACAACATAAATTACAGTTTTGAAAGTAGTAGTTTATGTTTTCTAGTTTCTGCGAATTGTCATCTTATATTACATATTTGATTGAGGATTTAAAAACTCCACAGGGGTTAGTGAATATTGAAAAAAAAGAGTTTTGTGAGTTTTAAATTCCTCATAATATTTATATTTGTCTCAAAACAATGTTTTCCATTGATTCAAACTCTAACTGTAATACAACTTGAGGCTGAAGTTAACATTTTTTAAAATATACCCAATTCAACTTGAGGTTGAAGTTGACATTTTTAAAAATCTATTGAACTGTACAAACACTCAAATCTCACATGACTTGATTCAATAAAGGATACCACAAATCCAAAAATAATTCAGTCTAGAATTGATACCACAATGCCAAACATTGGACTAAAATCCGCAATGATTCACCTTGATCTTGATAAAATAAAGCATAGTTTCACCTTGTTGTTGATAAAATAAAGCAAAGTGTTTACCACATATGCTAAAGCATTTCCTACCAATATTTTTAACTACCATATTACTTTTGACAAATTATAGCAATGCATATAAAACTTTATGTGGAATTTCTCATCAGTTTTTGCTGGATTTTCAAATACACTTTTTTATACAATGAATCAGAATCATGTTATTTTGGGCACTTTTGTTTTTGGAAAATGAATCATAATTATGTTGATATTGGTTATTTTTGTTTTTTTTCATTGAATCATGTTGATAGTGAACCTTTTGTAGACAAATTGTTTACCAATATTTTTAACTACCATAGCAAGGTTATCTCACTTTAGCAAATTAAAGCAATGCAACAAAACATTTATGTGGACTTTCTCACCTGTTTATTCTGCATCTTCACATACACTTTTTGTTGGAGTCATTATCGAACCCACACATCTTTATTTGGTCAATTTGGAATAATTATCCACTTATCCTAAGTAATTGACTCAAGTTACTGACATCAACATCACCACCAATACACTCCTTCAATCAAGGAGGCCAACTAAGCCTTCTCCTTTAATCGGGGAGGCTAACTAAGATTCCTCCTTCAATCAGGGAGAAAATATGGGCTGATATTCTTTTCATAAATGAACCAATAAATTAAATGAATGTTGTTTCACCTAACAATCAGTTAAAATGAGTTGGAAAGGATCCTTCGTCATCTATTTCACTATTTTTGGCTGATTTGAGTTAACTCGAGTGATTTAAGGCACCTACAACAACTTTTGGTGACTCAGTTCAGTTTAGTTCACTTCATCCGAGCTTACTTGATTTAGATATGCACCCCTACCTACTGATTGACATGGAGTTGAGTTCTATTCGGTTAGACTCAGTCATTACTACCTCTAATTCAGTTAGGGCTCAGTTAGAGTCAATTATGGTTGTGATTAGTGGTTAACTGATGTGTTTAGTGTGGCTAACTGACAGCTAAGACACTCTCATGTTATGCAATTCAAATGACCTCCTTGGGATTAAAATTGTCTTTCTATTCATGCAAGTGTATCACATTGTATCTCTACTTTTGATTATTGAATACATTCTTACATCCAACAGAGATTTGGTTATTTAGTGAAGTCAACAAGGTGTTAACTATCCATTTGGATTCCTTTTGTTTGTGACATTTCATACATTCTTGATGAAATGTTTTCTTGATGGGATGTTTGATGTGTGAGTAAAAGGTGGGATACCCCACACTTTGGAATTGTCATACCATTATGAAAGTTGCTTCTTTCTTAAACCACTATGGAAGTTACACTTTCTTTTGTGTTGTGATGAATGGAACAAAATATTAATGTTTGTTTTTTTATTATCTTTATTTAGGTTAAGATAAATCTATAATGGTTTCTATAAAATTAAAAAATATAATTTTTCACCTAAAAAACTTAATATAAAAAAATAATACAAAGGAAAAGAGACACAACATTTGCATTTCTACATGAGAAAAATTACCAATGTGTACAAGGTACTTCCGAGTTAGATTGTATACATATCCGATGAGTCCAAGACATTATACATAATGCTGATGTTTATTAATGTTATACATCATAAACAACATAAATTACAGTTTTGAAAGTAGTAGTTTATGTTTTATAGTTTTCTGCGAATTGTCATCTTATATTACATATTTGATTGAGGATTAAAAAACTCCACGGGGGTTAGTGAATATTGAAAAAAAATAGTTTTGTGAGTTTTATATTCCTCCTAATATTTATATTTGTCCCAAAACAATGTTTTCCATTGATTCGAACTCTAACTGTAATACAACTTGAGGCTAAAGTTAACATTTTTTAAAATCTACCTAATTCAACTTGAGGCTGAAGTTGACATTTTTAAAAATCTATTGAACTGTACAAACACTCAAATCTCACATGACTTGATTCAATAAAGGATACCACAAATCCAAAAATAATTCAGTCTAGAATTGATACCACAATGCCAAACATTGGAGTAAAATCCACAATGATTCACCTTGATCTTGATAAAATAAAGCATAGTTGCACCTTGTTGTTGATAAAATAAAGCAATGTGTTTACCACATATGCTAAAGCATTTCCTACCAATATTTTTAACTACCATATCACTTTTGACAAGTTATAGCAATGCATCTAAAAATTTATGTGGAATTTCTCATCAGTTTATGCTGGATCTTCAAATACACTTTTTTATACAATGAATCAGAATCATGTTATATTGGGCACTTTTGTTTTTGGACATTGAATTTTTTTGGACAATGAATCATAATTATGTTGATATTGGTTACTTTTGTTTTTTTTCATTGAATCATGTTGATATTGAACCTTTTGTAGAAAAATTGTTTACCAATATTTTTAACTACCATAGCAAGGTTATCTCACTTTAGCAAATTAAAGCAATGCAACAAAACATTTATGTGGACTTTCTCACCTATTTATTCTGCATCTTCACATACACTTTTTGTTGGAGTCATTATCGAACCCACACATCTTTATTTGGTCAATTTGGAATAATTATCCACTTATCCTAAGTAATTGACTCAAGTTACTGACATCAACATCACCACCAGCACACTCCTTCAATCAGGGAGGCCAACTAAGCCTTCTCCTTTAATCAGGGAGGCTAACTAAGATTCCTCCTTCAATTAGGGAGAAAATATGGGTTGATCTTCTTGTCATAAATGAACCAATAAATTAAATGAATGTTGTTTCACCTAACAATCAGTTAAAATGAGTTGGAAAGGAGCCTTCCTCATCTATTTGACTATTTTTGGCTAATTTGAGTTAACTCGAGTTATTTAAGGCACCTACAACAACTTCTGGTGACTCAGTTCAGTTTAGTTCACTTCATCCAAGCTTAATTGAGTTAGATATGCACCCCTACCTACTTATTGACATGGAGTTGAGTTCTATTCAGTTAGACTCAGTCATTACTACCTCTGATTCAGTTAGGGCTAAGTTAGAGTCAATTATGGTTGTGATTAGTGGTTAACTGATGTTTTTAGTGTGGCTAACTGACAGCTAAGACACTCTCATGTTATGCAATTAAAATGACCTCCTTGGGATTAAAATTGTCTTTCTATTCATGCAAGTGTATCACATTGTATCTCTACTTTTGATTATTGAATACATTCTTACAACTTCAACTCATAATTACAGTGTGTTTCATGTCAAATTTTAATGCAATTTATTCTGAATATTCTATGAGTTGTTCCTTGGTCCCAATATTACTGTGACTCAATTTTCACATGATATCATAACCACAACGGGACAAGGATATTCTTCTTGAACATATTCCTTGATGGATCTATGATGCAATTTGAGCAAAATGCTTAAAAATTATAGCTTTGCACTAGAAGAGAAAATTTTACCACGTAAGTCCTAAGAAAAGGAATGGTTGATCAAGCTATCTTGATTGACTAAGATGGGTGTGATGAAAACTTGAAAAGTGCAGGTTTTCTGACCTTACGGTGTCTTTTTTTTTTTTTTGGTAGGTTTTTTGGGAAACATCTACTACATTCTCTACAACAGAAAAAAGGGCCTCTTTTGTGGATCTTCTTACTGCTTTCAATTACCATCATTGGAAGGGGGACATGGAGATTCAATTGTGTTCCAAAAGACTCTATAGATTCACAATGGACAATGAGATAGTTCCAAACCATGTTGTAGACAAAGCAAGATACTAGAATAAGCTTGATGAAGTTTTTGGGTTTCTGTGCCTTTCGATTTCCAAAGATATTCACTTCCATATCACTGGATTGAAGTATCCGAAGGAAATTTGGGATAAAATTGCTGATATGTTTGATAAGAAAGATGATATGAGGATCTGTCAGCTAGAGAATGAGTTGATTTCTATTCACCGAGGAAACTTTGAAACTTTGAATGATTTCTTCACCAAGTTCAAGCACTTGGTGCTCCAGTTGAATCAGTGTGAAGTTGAGAAATAGGATGATCAACTCATTCTCTCCATTATTTACAAACTTGGACCATATTACTCAGTATTTGTTTCCACATTCCATACCTGGAATCTAACAACCCCAAATTGGAAGATGTTGACAGTAAATTCCTTCATAGTCTCTCGCAACAGAGCATGACAAGCTTGTGCAGATGGGTATCATCAAATCCTCAAAAGATCAAGCACTATTTGATGGAGGGCCTAAAGCCATGAATGGTAAGTGAAAGAAAAATAATCAAAAGACTAAGTTTGATGCACATAAGACAAAGGAGAAGAACCAGCAGCAAGATAATCCTTCTGGATCAAAGAAGAACAAGAAAAAAGGGAACCAAGGAAAATAAAATATCAAGTGTTCCCATTGCGGGAAGGGATTTCACCCTGAAAATTCCTGCATGAATAAAAATATATATGAAACAACTCTTCTCCTTCAAAGGAACAATATCAATATTCCTGATAGTATTAGGAAGATAGATAATCATGATCAGGACATCCAACTAGAAAGAGGACATGCCCTCATGGAAATTGTTTCGAAGCCTAGAGCTCTCCTCATAGACTCTGGTTCTTTAAACCATATGGTGGCAAGCAAAGAATCCTTTTCATTCCTAGAATTTGATAAAAAAAATTCCCATCCACATGGGAGATGATTCTCAAATAATTTTAAAAGGGAAAGCTAGTGTAAAAATTGAACATGGAAGCTTCTTTGATGTTCTGTATGTACCCTCCTTGGCCTCTAATCTGTTGAGTGTATATCAAATGACACACATTAGAGTTCCCAAGAGACTTATTTTCTACCCAAATGGTGTTGAGATATCAGAGATTGCATCTGGGAAATTCATTGCAATAGGTCTAGCAAACCATCATGCTAAGACCTATGAGTTTTCGAAGTTGTTACCGGATGCAAATCCCACCGCTCTTCTGACTCATGGGAATGAGGTTAATAGTCTGTGGAATGAAATATTTGGACATTTGAACTTCAAGTACTTGTGACAAATTCAAAAAAAATACATGGTTTAAGGCCTCCGAGCCATCAAAACCTCCACTGGAATTTCTAAAGGTTCCAATGTCGGCAAACACCCTGGGGACATATTTGATCAGGGAAAATAAAGTTGTGCAACAAGTATTTTAGGGCTGATCCACTCTGACATCAACCGACCCATGCATACAACCTCCATGAGTGGTTCAAGCTATGTTGTAATAAACCAGATTGCAAGGTTACTAATGATACACATAAAGAATCATATAACAATAACATAACAAGAGACCAAAATGGTAGACATAATAACATATTATATTACTCCAATACACATGTGGGTTCATACAATAAACTAAACCAAGTATCTATCTGGCTCAACATCCTATATATATGTTTACAAAATAGTTACAGAAACTACCTGTTGGTTAAACCAACAGACACGACCTATGCATTTGACCTAATCTACAATTAGTCGACTTAGTTGAGTAGCTCCTCCAACATCTCCCCCAGCACAAAATGTTTCTTCATCCCAATGAAAAAGGGAGGTGACAGTCTTTGCCTTGAGTAGTTCTGTAATGCTCGTTCATGGACTATGTTTCTTGATAGACGGTTGCTGATGAATGCAAAATTCCATAATAGATTCTGTAGTAATTTCCAGTTGGTGTTGGAATTCCTCCCAAGCGTGAATTTCCTTCTGAATATCTATGATTAATGTAGTAAGAGTCGACAAGTTCTCCAATTTTTGGTGTATGTTTATGCTTTGGATATGGACCATGTTGTTCCCCAAAATTTGTGCTTTCTCATCAGCAGCCGTAATTAATCTTTGCATGTATGGCCTGATTATGTTGATACTGATGAGGCTTGGTTTGGCTTGGATAATCCAATGATGCTCTTGCTTCTCTAATTTTTGTAGTTTTGTCATTTCTAGCATGATCTAGTCCTGAATTGTTTACACCATTTCTTCGGTGCTTAATTGATGGTTTTGAAGTGAACTAATGATTTCATGAGTCTTCCATACCCACTGACACACTTGGCCATACTATGTGTACCCATTTCTCAAAAATTCATTTCTTACATTGGATTTTATGATATACTTCCCCGACAAGTTGTAAGCAACTGAAAATAATGTATACTGATTTCTCAGTAGCACGGTAGTCTCTTCTTCTTGTTCTTGTTTCCTTTCTTGCAACTATGTTTGAAGTTTCGACACGACACTTTCAAACACTTGGTATTCCTTGTCCAAATTTTTGTCTGTGTCGACTCCTTCTAGGACTGTGATGAACTGCTTTTCCATAATTTTGCATTTTGCTAAGAATTCAGTTTGCTCTGTCTTTATGTTTTCTAATTGTTCTTTACTTTTTTCTCTTCTAATTCTTGACTCTTTTTTTATTTTGTCCACCAACAGGTCTAGTTCTTCTTCTCTTTCTTTCTACGTGTTGATTGTTGTTTTTTATCCTATTTGAGCCATGCAAATCACTGATGGTATCTACTGTTGATCCTATTGTAGTTGTTCGTGGTGCCCTTTTCCTTGCTTCTTCCTTTCTTTCCTTTATTTTCTTTCTTTTCTTCTCTTCTTCTATTGTTCTCTATTTTTTCTTTCAACTTCTTATTTCAGCAAAGCTGTAGCCTATATTTTCTCTGTAGTGGTGATAGATACAATAGGATTTACTGGATTGGTTTTTGGTGGAGGATGAATAGGTGATGCTTGTGGTGGTGGCATGGGTGAAGGAAGGGGTGGTCCTTTCTCAAAAGTTTAAGGTAGGAAATTCAGGATGGAACCTATCATTATAGAGTCATCGACAATTTCAGTTATTTCAACTACTTTGCCATCCTCTACTAAATCAAAATTTTAGGCTATTTCTTTGCTATTCCTTGCTGGTTCGACTAGGTCATCAACTTCGACGATTTCCTCAGAAATGGTGGGTTCAACTTCTTCATTGGTCGGGATATGAAGGGTGGTTTCTCAATGGACTATGTGATGAATGAGATGATTTTATCTGCTACAATCTCGGTGGTTTTGTCTAGGTTCCTATGGAAATTGGATTTGATATGTTCCAATATTTATGGTTTCAGTGAAGAAATTTGCGGTTGGTTGGGGTTTTTAAATTGTGGAACCAAGTATCCAACTAAATGTCATATTTTATCCCAATAGAAAACTAGTTTTTGAAGAAGTATTGAAGCTTCACATGTTGATTTTTTTTGGTTCATTAAAATCATGTTCTTTGACAGGTCGAAGATGGTACATTGCAATCCAAATGGTTAGTGAGGGATATCTAATTGGGGTTCCCTCCTCTTGACATCTTGTTCAAGTGTGCTTCATATTTTCTACTAAGTTTTCTTCCCACACATAGAGTTTCCATTTTTTTGTTACGTTCACCATTGTTTTCGACATGTTGAGTTTTAAGTCGGAACCTCGTCCTGTGCTTGTCAGAATTGCAGAAATAATCTTCGTAGCTATCTTTGTTGTGGTATATTGAATTTGGCTGATTATGAAGTTCTATGAATTATTTACTTCCAATGTTCCTGTTAACTTTTCCACTAGTCCTAGGTTTAACCTCACCTGTACTGATTATCCTTTTTTCGACGGACTGGTAACCCTGTAGATCATGTCACGAGATATTTCAACAGGTCTGTCAAAATAGAATTTGCCATTGTGATATATACTAACAATGAATTGTGCAATTATGTCTTTCATTCTATTAAATATTTCCATTAGAGTTTCATTCATATAACTAAGGATTTTGCTTGTTTTTAGATTTTGATCTTCCTCCATTGGTTTGCCATTTTTGTATGCCCAATCCTTGACTTCTTTTGCTAATATTGTCCATGATGTTTCTATAAAATTCACACTACAAATGTTATGTAGTAGTTGTACCAAAGGAGTACTAGATTTTTCTATTTCTTTCATTTTGTTCATTGTGGATCTTGTAGTTGTCTTCTTTGGTGCCGTTATGTCGGTTGAATTTTCTGGCTCACACATAGGTAGCTTCGTCTCATGGTTTTAGTTGCTCTGATTTTCTAGCTCTTCATGGAATGATATTTGATTATCCTCTTGTGTGGTATTTATAGTTGAAATAATTGGAGAGGGAAAAGGTGTAGTAGATGGAGGTATTAATTGTTGTGTTAATGGTTTTTACTGTGAAGGACGGTCTGTCAGGGGTTCTTTTAATGCATATTGGATTTTATGTTCCCTATTTCGATGATCATTATTACCTGATTGGACCATTGGTTTTTCTTTATGTCGATGTGTGTTGAGGTCATGGTGATGTCAGTGGAATGGTTAGTATTGATCATGTCTATGATGTCAGTGGTTATCTCTTTCAAATGGTAATCTACTAATTCCTCCGTGGGAATTCATCCAAGATTGTTAGAATAATCAACCCATATTTTACAACCTTAGACATTAATTTAATTATTTTTGTCTTATTTGCCTAGTTCATGTGTCCCACCTTATGCAAGTTGTCAATTACCTATCCATAGTGGTCCAACTTGCCTAATTTGACCCATGTAGCGCTTGGGAAACCTCAAGGAATCAATTCTACTTTATTCCTGGTCTCCTAGGTGCCCTTCAGATTTTTCTACTTTATTGCCTGCTTTTTCAGTGTTTTAAGGCAATAGGGAAAGTTTGACTAGGTGAGGTGAACTAGTTTTTTGTCCTCTTCATCCTCCACTCTTTTCTCCTTGGAAAAGCATGTATGAGTTGTCATTCCATCACTCTTTATCTTGCCTAAGACATTTTTCTAATTTGTGAGCTCCATGACAGATTTGGGATCAACTTTTTACACCTATGGGGGATTTGCTTAATTTTAGTAAGCCTGCTTTATGCTAGATTCGAATTGATCCTCATGCATTCGAATCCATGATATATTTTATTTATTCAGAAACCTATTATGTTACATTTTTGGCTATTGTACACTGAGTTAATACAGTTTAGTGTTCAGCTCCAATTTCAGTCTCTTTTGTGTGTGATTTTGCATGATCAATTGTTAATTGTTGTGAGTAAAATTCATCTATCACTGGGTTTAATTTACACATGGTATCAAAGCCACTGTAGATTGATTTCTCTCCTTCAAAATTGTTTTGCAGGTTCGACATCAGTGACTAGGAGCCTTCCACTGACAACCGGGACAAATTTTCTAAGCTATGGATCAATCACAGAAAACTATCTTGACTCCCTTGAATTTCTTTGAATGGAAAGCAGAGATGCAGATACTATTGAGAGTGAAATTCCTCTACAGGGTGGCTATGGCAACAGAAGCAGAGCCCAATGCAGCTGTAGAGAAGATAAAATGGCACAATAGGAGGGATGAGGCCTATGGTCTCCTGTGTCTGAGTATTTCCAGAGACCTCCTTTTCCACATTGATGGATTGACATCACCAAATGAAGTATGGGAGAATCTTACTGATCTTTTTGGAATGACAGATTAGATGAGGGGACATCAAATTGAAAATGAACTGATCTCCCTGAGTCCCAATATCTTTGAATCTCTGCAACTCTATTTCTCCAAGTTCAAAGCACTTGTTTTGCAGCTGAAACAGTGTGGGATCAAAAAGAAGGATGATCAGCTGGTCTTGGCCATTCTCTCGAATCTTGGCCGTAACTATTCAGTGTTTGTTTCAACCTTCTATGCCACAAAACTGACAGCTCGAACCTGGAAGATGCCTAGCCTTGCAGATTTCATGGAATCTCTCACACAAGAACAAGACAAGATGGTGATGATGGGCACCATCAAACCATCCAAAGATCAAGCTCTAATTGCTGGAGATTCGAAGGTGGATTCAAAAAGAAAAAAGAAATCTAAAAATACACCTGAGCAAAAGAGAGACAAGAAACAGTCTCCGGAGGAGCCACAAGGTTCCAAGAAGATCCACCAGAAGAAGGAAAACAAAGGTGAAATGAGCAAGTGTGCATACTACAATAAGGGCAATCACACTAAAATCTCTTGTATGAAGAATCAAATAGACGTGCTGACCCAACTCCTAGAGAAGAATGGCATCTCCCTTCCAGACAGCTCAAAGAAGAGAGAAGGAGGATCAAGTTCAGATAACAGAGAGAGAGTTCATGCATTGGTTGCTGGCACATCAAGCTCACCCAGTTTTATCATCGATTCTGGAGCTTCAAGACACATGGTTTCGACCAAGGAGGCATTCTCCTCACTTGACATGTCGAAAGGACCACCTATAGTACTAGGAGATGACTCTCTAACTGAAATTTTGGGCAAAGGGAGGATTGATCTTGATCATGGTCAGTTCAGCAATGTGTTGTATGTGCCTGGTCTTGCCTCCAACCTCTTTTCAATGTACCAGATGACCCACACTGGGTCTCCTAAGAAAGTCATATTCTCCCCTAATGAAGTTGAGATCACATAGATCTCAAGTGGTAGAGTCATTGCAAAAGGAGTTGCAAATCATGCTCAAAAGGGATACATGTTCTCACACTTCCTACCCTACTCAAACCCCTCTGCTCTTCTGATTCATGCTAATGAGGATAGCAAGCTTTGGCATGAAATATTTGGCCACCTAAATTACAAGTATCTTTCTGATCTTAGTGAAAAAGATATGGTCATAGGGTTTCCCAAGATAAAATTTTCCAAAGGAGTCTGCCAAGGTTGTATCCTAGGAAAACACCCAGAGCATAAATTTGAGAGAGCTAGTCATGAGAGAACCTCTGCACCCCTCGAGCTGATCCACAGTGATGTTGCAGGCCCATTCCCTCATATGTCCATGAGTCAGGCCAAATATGCATTGGCTTTCATTGATGACTTTTCCAGGTATTGCTGGGTTTACTTCCTGAAACACAAGTCTGAAGTTTTTGGCCTCTTCAAAGTCTTTAAGGCTTTGGTTGAGAACCAGTCTGGAAGGAAAATCAAGGTCCTCAGATCTGAAAATGGTGGTGAGTATGTCAAGTCTAAGTTTATTAATTATTGTGCAGATGCAGGTATTCAGATGTAGCATTCTATCCCTTACACACCATAGCAAAATGGTGTTGCTGAGAGGAAGAACAGATCACTGAAGGAGATGGCAACATGCATGATGGAGGCCAAAACTTTGCCACCAAAGTACTGGGCAGAAGCTATCAACTGTGCAGCCTATATTCAGAATAGGGTTCCTCATAAACATCTTGATGGCATGACTCCTTTCGAAGCATGGAGTGGGCACAAGCCATATGTGACCCATTTCAGGATTTTTGGCTCAAAGGCTTGGGCTAGAATTCCAATAAAGAAGAGGAAGGCTTTGCAGCCCCAAAGCCAAGAGTGTCTTTTTTTTGGATACTCTGAAGATTCAAAAGGGTACAAACTGATAAATTTGAGCACAAACAAATCCTTCATCGAAAGGTGTGTTCAGTTTGAAGAAGAACCCCTTGCAACAGTGGAAGTTGGAGAAGCCTCTTCTCCACCTGAACCTTAGGAAGTAAGTAAAGAGTTTGTTGAACATGCTGATTCTGATTTGTCTGATGGATATGAGTTTATTGTAGACCCTAACAGACCTAAAAGGCCAAAATGGGAATCCAAGACACTACATGCAGCAGGAGAGCTAGCTGGGGATCCCAATGACCCAAGGAGGACTAGATCTCAATTTGAGAGTGGTCTGTGCATGAAGGATCCTATGTTTGCTGAAAAATGCTATTTGATGGTGGAGTATGATCCTAAAACATATGAATAAGCAGAAGGATATCCAATATGGCAAACAGCCATGAAAGAGGATTTTCTCACTCCAGAAGAGCAACACATGGGAGCTAGTGGATCTTCCCCCAGGGAGAAAGTTAGTCCAGTGTAAGTGGGTCTATATGACCAAATTTGCTGCTGATGGTTCACCATTGAATTACAAGGATAGATTGGTAGCCAAGGGATACTCACAAGTTCATGGCATAGATTACAATGAGACCTTTTCCCCAGTGGCAAAGATGGATTCCATCAGGCTAGCCTTAGCCATTGCAGCCTCAAGGCAATGGGAGGTACATCACATGGATGTAAAATGTTCCTTCCTGAATGGAGATCTCACTGAAGAGATATATATGCAGCAGCCTCAATGTTTTCCTACTAACCCTTCTCTTGTGTCCAGGTTGAGAAAGTCATTGTATGGGCTAAAGCAAGCCCCCAGGGCTTGGTATGCCAAGATCGATAGCTTCTTGCTATCACTGAATTTTGTTCGATGCAAATCATATCCAAATGTCTATTTGAAGTTATTTAATGGTTCATTAATGATCATTTTTTATATGTTGATGAACTCCTCATTACAGGAAGCTCAAAGGATGAGATTGCTTCCTTAAAAGGAGCAATGAACCAAGCCTTCTCCATGACAGATTTGGGGATCTTAAGTCAATTTTTGGGGCTTGAGGTTGCTCAAAACAAAGATGGAATCAAGGTGCACCAGTCCAAATATTCCTTGGACTTTCTGAACAAATTCAGAATGAAGGATTTCAAAGCAAGCAAAACTCCTTTCCTTTCAGGAGTGAAGA